>WSZQ02087989.1:0-19609 GCA_019419845.2 Weissflogia rhopalogaster
GTCCGATCTCTGGATGTATCTAGGCGAGCCGATATATTCGCCAAACATATGGTACACTTGCACATGGACCACCCGGAAAGGGTGACGTATGCAAGGTGCAAGCCCGTCGCGTCAACCACTTCAATCTCTGGGCATCTTGGGTTTATCGTATTCGGATATTTAATTCGTAATGGCCCAGAGATTATTGAAGTTTGACGAATAGCTCAGCTTTACATAATCCTTGGAAGAACTTAACTCTAGACTAAATAAATCGGCGATGTACATAAAAAAATATGGAAAATTCCGTCCCAAATCAAGTAATATTAAAGAATTAGGTTATAGCATTAGGTTATGGCTTGGTGATTGAAGCTTCCCACAGTCATCGGTTCTCAACAATTATGTTCATTATATGCAGTGAATTCCGGTTAAAAGGTTTTAGTACCTTTTAGACTCTAGTATAAATGTACGGGTTGTTCTTGAAAGTCCTTTTCAGGGACAATGCTTGAAAGTTGCAAATCTGAGGTGTTAAAACCGTTACCCTCTCTTGTTAGTGGTAGAAATATATTTTTAAACTGTTAAACTATTTAAGCTTTCTTATTACTGAAGTAACAAAAACACACTTATGTATTATTTTTAAATTTAACCTTGTCATGGGTAAAATAAAAATTGTGTCCACACATATTCTTCCACGAAGAAAATTAAAAGAAAATGAACTTATTAATTCATTAACTTTCCCATCATAATTTTATCAGCGTATATTTTTGTAGCATGACTGATTGCCTTTAAGCTTCTTGCTTTTCCTCGATTCGCGTGTTGAATATCTAAACACATTTATTGTATAAAATTAATGATTATATTCGGCTCACGTTTGAGTGTATGCAAGTTGAACACGGGTGATTTAACCCAAATTCTTACCGAAATTCTGTCATGTTTTTCATTTACGCTCGTTTTTGTTTTGATGTAATTTTAATTCTACGATAAGATCGCTCATTAGACCATAGGTATTACTCTAGTCAATGTGTGCAATTGCTAGTTTTCTTCGCACACTCATTCTCATTGGGGTGTATGTGTGTTTCGTATGTTTGCTAATACATTCTCGGTCGCTCCTGTTTCTCGAAAAGCGAGGCGAAATTTCTTCCAGTGTGTTTGCTTAATGACGCGCTCATTGGATTTAGATTAATGCGCGTTTTGTGGCGTACATACGAGCGAAATTGAAGCGTACGCGTGGCTGAAGTGAAACGAAGAATTCCGGGTAGTAGGCAGCAGGTAGCTGGCTGTGTCGCTGGAAAAAGATATTTTTAGCCGTGGTCGTGGTGGAGGCGACGGTGAAGTTGGCGGAGGCGCCGGGCTGCACAAGTGGGCCACACGTGTGCTGGGTGGGTAGCTCTTGCCTTGAACCTTTTTTTTGCTCTGCGTTTGCTTTCATGTGGACGTACGGTTCGCACTAAACCGGGTTTACCAAGTTTATTGAAAGACTACACATCAGGCTGTGGCAGGGATGGCGACGGTGGTTGCAGTGAGACTGAAAGTTGTCCATTTGAAAAATACGACCTTCCAACCACAAAAAATATTTTTTTTGCAAAAAATAGGGATACAAATTAACTTTTTAGAAATTAGGAGTTTATGTCGTTACTTTAATAATATACGATTTTATGTTTAGGAAAGTAACTCAGGGCCAGATGTTTCAGAATTGGTTTGAGTTTGAGTTTTTTATTGTACTTATTATTTTTAATTCGCCGAAATTGATAATTTTTACAAACTGTTTCGACGGAAACCCACACTCGAAACACTCGTCAGTGATAGCAGATTGTCACAGATGATTTTCTCCTTCAACTTATGTTAAGCGGGTTCACTTGTGGTTCCCTGACACTTTTCCTGGGATGGTGATGACTAGCTATCGGATCACCTCTTCGGTGGCCTGTCGGTGTCCGCTTTCCTGGTGGTCTGCCCTCTTTCATTCGTGCGATTCTTTCGGCTTGTATTCTACCATCGTGGTCGTTCCACATCCGCCATTGTACCTCTTTCTAATCTAGCTATTCTGTTTCTTGTCCCTATGTTTCGTTCTCTAGCCGGATTTATGTAGTGTTACCGGTGTTTAGCAGTGATATTAATTTTAATAAAAAATTGTATTTGGTCCGGGACCTAAGTCTATAGGTCTTCGGACTGGTCCTTTAGCCTGGAATTCATGTTTAATTACTTGTTTTTATTTTTGTTATATGTAATGTTATTGTGATTGTAATTAAGTATTGTTCTTATTGTTGTGTTGTTGATATTGATTAGTTGTTATTTGGTGGGTTGTGCATTGCGATTGGGGAGTGAGATTTATGCATGTGTGGATTTATCATGTGAATTTTGTAAGTTATTTAGTGTGAATTTTTTAAATAATAAATTCATATTTGTATACTTATTTTTCACAAATGATCGAATTCACAAATCTGTGGGTGGAGTGTTGAAAAAATAAAGCCAGTCGTCATCGTTTGGATAAAAAATATCTTCCTCAAATTCGCAAGTTGCGATAACCATATTTTCTTCAAATATTACCTTGTTTATATGTAATTATATTAAAATGCGCTCTCCTTATTATAACAACTCGAAAGTATTTATTGCGAATTACTTTTTTTTGTTGAAATAATATACTATTGTAAAAAGGTTTACTTACAAATTAATTTAATTAAACTTCTAACAAAACGTGCAAAGTAAGTTATAATTCTGGTCCAAAAGAGAACCAGCATAGAATTTAAAAAAAGTAAATTCTTCTTCAATTAAAATTATATTAAAATATGATTTCTTGACTGAATCGCATTGAAATAATTTTTAGAGAATTCGCATTGAATTTCTGATTCTAATGATATAAAACTTGCTTTCATTTTTTTGAAATAATATATTGTTGCAAAACAGAGTTCTTTAATTAAACTTCTGAAAAAATGCGTAAAATTTATTATAACACTGGTTAAAAGGGGTCCGTAAAAATAAAAACAATGTGAAAATAATGAGAAGAAGAGAGGAAAATAAGGATAGAATTTTAAGAAATTTTTAAATTTGTTTAAATGGAATTATAATAAAATATGTATACCTGCATGAACCAACTACAGGCCCTCACAGATACCATCCACGATTGGTTTAAGAAATGATACCTAAATATTAACCCAAATAAATGTCATCTGTTTATACTATATCATAAGATAACACAGGTGGAAAAAACATACGGAATAAACAGTTAAATATCTGGGTATTGAATTTGTCAACAAAATCACATTTACAAAACTGGCCACGCACATGAAAACTCAGGTCAAGATAAGGGCAATGCATTTTCGGACTCTAACCTATGGAAAAGAAGGTATTTCCACCACAACGGCCACTCGTATTTACAAATCCATCTGCAGACCTATCCTAGACCATCCACTAGTATTGTTAGCTAATACTACCAACAGAACAAAACGCATAATTAAAGTAGCAGAAACAACAGCAATGCGAACCATAACCAAACTCCGACATCCTAATAACCTTCTTCATAATCTTCCGAATACCTTGTTATACACCAAAACCGAAATACTCCCCATCATCATGTGGTATATCGAACTCCAACATAAATTCAAAAATAACCCAATTAATTTGGCTATCATTGAACCGCATTGTATTCCTCTCATTGAAAATTCACCTATCAAATTCAAAACTCCTGAAAACATAATACTACGAACATACATAAATACATTTGTTTCATGGCAGAAACAATGTAATGGTCGATAGCCGTTAAAATATATTTATCTATCTATCTCTATGTTTACCTGATAGTTTCACCTTGAAAGAATTTTTAGAAAATTTGAATTTCTGATTCTAATAATATCAAATTTTCTATAATTTTTTTCCTTGAAATAATATATTGTTGTAAAACAGTGCTACTTGCTATGAAATTTAATTAAACTTTTGACAAAATACGTAAAATTGAATATAATACTGGTCAAAAGAGTTTCATAAAAATATAAACAATGTTAACGATGTGGAAACATTGAGGCAAAGTAGGGAAAATAGGTATTGCATTTTTAAAAAATAGTTAAATTTCCAACAGCAAGGCTTACCGCCCGCTGCCAAATTAATTACACTTGTAAATTATACCCTTTTCGGTACTTGAACCAAATTTCCGGTTTATTCTGAGCCGAACATGTATTACAAATTGTTCCGGAAATGGATAACGCTTTCCACGTGTAAAGCACACTTTAGATTATACTATGTAGTACTCATGTTACCGTACTGTGTTTGGTTTCACCTACAACTCCTCGACAATATCCTCCTGAAATTCAACGAATCTAGCAAGCTCAATTTTTGTACCGATTTCTATCTACCATATACGAGACACTAAAAAATCTAATTCCAAAGTAGAATACTAAATTTGTAAATGTGTATGTTCTGTAAAGTTTAAACGAAGATTAGAAGTTCGAGAGTTACGTTTGAATTTCAGGCCGCATTTCATATTAACTAAAATCATAGAATTTCACGGAGTTGGAATAGGACAAGGTGCTGCCAAGTGTTTCATTTAGCGTTAATTACGGCGTGAAATGCGTTAAATGTGTTTTCGGTGTCGGTGTCGCCGTTCAAGTTATCGCATTACCGTCGTTCGCGTTCCGCGTTTGTCGATTCGGTGGAAATTCCGACTGGTTGCAAACTTGTCCCTCTTTGTGCGCCTCCATGGGGATATTGTTGCAGATAATGCGTTAGTTTACATCCCCCTAGAGGGCGTTTAACTATTCGGGTTAACTCCAGTTTAATCAAGAGCATAATCTACAAGTTCACATGGAAATAATTATGAAATTCCACCGGTAACGATTACATCAAAATCTGCAACAGTGAAGTACCCCTACCTCGAAAATTATGCAATAGATTTATGTGACACAATGGTATTATATGGTTTAATGGTAATAATCTTAAATTACGCAAATAGAAAATAATGCGGTGCTTGCAAATTTTCTTTTTTTTGAGGCATTGGCCGCACGGCATGCAAATGTTATTAATTAAAAAAAAAATTAAAATCTAATTTCTCAAATGTGGGGAAATATTCGATAAAATATATAAGAAAATGTTGTTTAGAAGTGTGCTATTCAGATGCGTTCACTATTGAGAGTTTGTTGAAACACATCGCAAAGTCGGTAGCTATAATGAGTAGAGTCAACAAGGGATTTTTAAAATTTTGGAAAAAATTAACAGAATTTTAAGAGAAACACATTTGTAAATATGATCAAACGAATTATAATCATTTTCATTTATTTCATTTAAGTGTGTTCAAACGAGTTTTATTCATTAGAAAGTGTGTTTAGGCACATCGGGGAGTCGGTATGAAAGTTAATACTAATGTTTGGTAATATGCACTAAAGTATAAGACAGAAAATGTGTATATATTTGTTCAAACGACTGAGTTTATTTCGATAATTAACTGTAGAATATGAGAGAAAAACGTGTTTAGATATTTTCTTTTTGACATTTTTGAAAATACTCGCGAAACTATAAAAGAAAAACTTGTTTAGATTTGCTCGAATGACTTATATTCGTTAAACAAAGTATTTAAGCACTTAGGGCGAGCGGTAGCTTTAAAGATTCGATAGTCATCATGCGATTGTTGAAATTTTGAGAAATATACGCTAAATTATAAGCAAATGTATTTAATAGTACTCAAACGAATTTTTCGATCAAAAATTGCGTTTAAACACATTTAGAGGTCGGTACTGGAGAGGAATTAACATAGTTGTCCTGAAATGTCGGATTGTATTCGCTAAAATAAAAGAGAAGAACGAGTGTAGAAGTACTCAAATCGGGCGATCGATATCTGTAGCATTTCGAAAGTTAATAAGCGATTTAAGACATGTTCGATGATGCAAAGAGAATATGTTTTAACTTATTGTCGCAAATTCTATAAGCTGATTATGAAATTCTTATGGAATAACAGGAAAACCACGTCTTGAAAGTAGTCCAAATGCATGCTTTGTGTACATTCGATGTAAATTTAGGAAACAAATAATTCTAAGAGGCATATGCACAAGGGGCGTATCGATGAGCAAGCGCGCGGGTAAAATGTGTACCCCATAAGATAAAAGTAACGAACCAACAAATTAACGAAAAAACAGAAGTGCATACGTGACTTAAACTATGCTTGCGAAAAGTAAGTAGTACCACGCGTTCGTAGAAATCAAAATATATTCTAATGACCGAGGGGCAGTTGCCGGCCCTAAAATCGCCCCTAATTGACACTGAATCAGTTTAACTCATCTGGGAGACTGGGGAAGCAGAGAGCACTTTTTTTTTGTATTTAGCGATATCTGGTCAGTCGGTGGCTGCTTGTCAGTCGGGAGTTAGTCTTTGGAGTTCGAGAGTAAGTCGGTTAGTGTAAGAAAGAATAAGTGAGTTAGTTAGCATGGAACATAGCTAACCAGTTATGAGGTATCTGCATTCGATAAACATCCATGGTCATTTTACAAGCAGAGAAATCCACGATCTCTGAATCGTCCTCAAACGGTACAGAGATGCCCATCATTAAATGGTAAATTCCATTTATCAGTATCCTCGGAAATCAGAGGGTAGGATTAGTGAAGCCAAGCGAGTCCCCAAGTTTGAGAAAGCGTTCACACCTTTGAAATACGTAAAACCTCTCAGGTATGGTAGGCGCGCCATAGCCCCCTATGGTGGTAGCACCTTACCTTAACGTTACATTTGGAGAAGATGCACCAAAACCCATACGTTATAGTATACATAATAGATGTTGCTAGAAGGAAAGTTCGAAAACCAAATTCCAACAGAAGTCGTTAGTCTCTTTATAACAAATCGCAGTTGAAAATCTCGTGGATTGCGGCTGAAATTTCACGGTGGTTGTGTTGTGCGGAATATAATCCACGAAATTACATCATCTATTTTGGCTCTAGTTTACCGCCTCTACCGTCACCCCGTTCATCTCTCAGCCCTATGTGTGCTGCAGTGTAAGTTTTGATGTTGTTTTACTTTTTATTTTAAACTTTCGCAATTTCCTCGTGACGACGGCGCATACAAAAAATCGTTTTCTGTCAGTCCTTCGCGCCACACCGCCAAATTGTATTTGTATAACGGCCGTTTTGCGGTCGTGCGTCTTGTGTATTGTATTATTTTCAAAAAGTTATCAATCACTTCATGCACGCTCACACATGCATCGCGCCAGCCGCGTTGAAAAAAGCACCGCAAAAATTCAATATTTCGAGCATGACATTTCGTTTTTATTCAATTTTTAATACACATTGCGGCAGATTTTCCAAAAGCTACCAAAAATCGCATAAAGCAATGTTTCAAAGTGATATTAGGGATTAATTATGTATGCAAGTAAAGCAAAATCAATCTCACAGAAAAAATACATCAATTTAATGAAGTAAATATTTTCTGTGATATTTTTGGGGAAAAGTTTCAGCAACGCCCAACATGGATATTAGACGGAAGCGATACGGTTTGCTGTAGGCGACGGTGGTGGTGGGGGCGCCGGTGAGGTAGTGGCACAACGGAAAATACCGGATAACCGGCGTTCGCACACGTATCCAGGGAAATCCATCTAAAACCTCTCCCATCCAGCATCCACATCTCTACCGACACATTCATATTCGATAGTATATCTACATTTACCCGCTTTTCCATCACGCTCATCTGAAATAACGAAGCCAATACGTAGGCAACCAATACTACCGCAACTGTGGAAGCGTAAAAGGCCCGCTGCCTTAAATATCGCGCGCGCAATGCAAAGATTAGGTTTATTACGTGGTGTTGCACTAATTACGACTGGCACGGAACGCGCGCTGGGTTATTTATGAACGCTGACAAACGATTTTCATACACGCTTCACACAAAATCTTTACCTCGCTTTTCTGAATAAAGTAAACTACGCTCTGATAGATGGCTGTACTTTAAACCACGTCAACGTCATTTTATAATACATACTCGATATATTTGTACGATAATTAACAATAATCATTGTATTTAACATGGAAACATGATAATTATCATGAACAATATTTAATGATGATAGTAAAAAAGATCTATCATTAGAACTAAGAATTTGAGTGATTTATAATAAAAAATATTCTGATAGGTGCCCTAGTTACATTTATCTCCCTAATTAATTATTATTATGAACTATGACATATAAACATATACACCTTATTAGATGAAATAATTTATTATGCTTGCAGATAATATTTACGTGGGCTGATTACTGATTTTATAATAATATATTTAAATCAGTATGTCACAATAACGATCGTAATCCACTTGATGTTATTCTATTGGCGTTGAGCCTTTGACCCGCTTGGGAAATTGCGGTGCGGATGAGTTCATCGTGTTGGCGCTAGCATGAGTACATAGATGGCGTTCGGGTGATTGTGCATCCTCTTTGTTTTGGTAGCTGATTTGAGAGAGTAGCTTTTCCGGACCCGGAATTATGGCATATTGTGTTGTCGGTGGTGCGACGAGTGGTGGCGATTGTGTGACAATTATATCGCGCGAGCTTCGAAATTTCATGATCAAATGGAATTATGCATGGCACGTGCGGGCGTGCCCGCCTTGTGCGTAATATTTGACAAATTAATTTCGTCCCGCGAATCGCATAACTGTGTAACAATATAACAATATTGCGAGCAGCGGCGACGGCAACGTCATTAGTATTTTCAGTTAGATGTCGCCAATGTATGTTAATTATTTGCGAAAAATTGGTTTGGATAATATTCTATTCAGTAGCCCTAATTTGGTTTACTATAGTTAATCTAATTTAATTTGGAAGTTGGTTGTATAATCTATAAATATAAAAGATAATTTCCATAGGAGATATAAAGTCTTGTATGATCAAACATAACCTATCACGTCGCAACCAAATATCATCTAACTTAAACTCAAAGTCAATAAACTTATCCTAGAGTTACCTTTAGTGATATACATTAGTATTCTTAAGGTAATATATCGTAACCTTAACTGACTTAATGGAATTTAAATTTCCTCATAATTTAACGTCCAAACAAATCATACCTGACTTAAACTTAATGTAATTAATTTATTATAGCCTAATTAATTTTGGATACTTATCCGTAGTATCGAATAGGTCATTTTCGATACTTTTTGACATGCTTCCACACTAAGATCATCTGTTAATCACAACCACCAATTAGGATCGTAAACGTTCTCTGAGCGAAATTTCGATTATTGATTTTGTTTTTATAATACTTGTGTATTTTCGATACCAATAAGTCACGGAACGTGTTAAAGACGTCCAAGCACATAATCTGCTTGTGTAAGTCTGCGAAAGATCTCATACAGACTTGCACAAGGATTTCCTACTAACCAAGGAGTGGATGGGTTACCGCCAAAGGACTATTGTAAGGTTCATAATCTAGGCTAGTAGATTCTTGCTCCCTCACTAGCCCTAGAATAGTATGGCGAATTTAATACGATTTAACCTAAATTGGTCTGACTTAACGTAACCTCACTTTCCTCACAACTTAACGTAATACAGCGCAGGTTTTACTTAACCTGATGTAACCTGACTTAATTTCCTCATATCGTAACATAACATCACCTAATCTGAAATGGCGTAACCTATCATACGTCATTCATGTAACTCAATTCAATTAATAAAACCAAGCTCAACCTACTTTTACAAGTGGTGTAGCGGAATATTCTATGACTGCTGACTACAAGGTCCCGGGTTTCACTTCCGGTGGATGTACCGCAAAATTAATTCTCCTTATCTTATTATCAGTATTAGTCTCTACTACTAATTACATTGAAAATGAATTGAATAGAGCTGATGAAGACAGTAGGCAACAACAAATAAACTTAATACAGCCTACCCTACTATAGCATATACCTTACCTGACTTAACGTAGCCTAACCTAACCTGACTAAACCTAACCTGATTTGACCTTACTCACTTTCCTGAAACCAGCTAGGCTAAGTTAACATAACTTAACTAGTCTAATTTATTGAACTTAATATGACATATCCAATTTTGCCTTTTTTCTAAAGATATTTTTTCGGTGCGTCAGTGTCAAGGCAAAAAATCTATAAACCGGAAATACAGAAATATAAAAATATACATCATGTTGACAAATGATGAAATTTCATACTTTACGAAAAAACTGAATAAAACACCTTTTCGATTATTATGTTCCCTGGCTATCAGCGGTGCTGTTTGTGCGCTTTTTTGTTTTCCAGGTGAGTCAATCAATCTTGTTTAATCTCGGCGTTGGCCCAGTTTTTTTATTTTATATTTTCGCCGTTGATGGCGGCGCACATTTTTTTGCGCTTGCTTCCCGGTACGCCGCGCCGGCCACCTTTCCGCCCGCCGCCGGCTAACAGGTTTATTCATCATAGCCGCCGGCGAGAGGTGGGTGGGCGGACGGTGCAAACGCTTTATTACAGCCGCTGTCCGAAAACGCAAACCCCTTTTCTTTCGGCGCATAAATTCCAACTTTGAGCTGCATCATCGCATATATAAGATAATAACATTTACGTGCATCCTGCGCGAGTTGTGAGCAAAAGAGGTTTGTCGTCGTGGGAGGGGAGGAGGGTGCAGGGTGGAAAATCGACGAAAACAAGCACGCTTGCGTCCAAGTGAAAAACTTTTCCCACTTTAGTTTTTAATTTTAGTTTAGCGTAGTTGCGCCAGTTTCGAAATCAATTTCAGCATTAAAGTTTCGCAAATACGCGTCCAGACAGCAGCGCCAGGAGGAAATTAAAGCGAAACTGATAAATATTTAATCAGCTTGTGCAATAGCTGGCCAACGACATGGATGCGTTTTTAAATTGTTTGTTTATCTGTTTATAAAAGTAATTCAAGTTGAACTCAACTTTAGTTATCATGTGTGTTTTATTTCATTAATTGCTATTGTAGATATTTATCAACGTCAATATAACATTAGATTATCTATGTTTTATTCAATTTGTGAATGTCCTTTGTTATTCAAATGAAAAAAGTGAAAAGAGTGAAGAAAGTGAAAGAGTGGCTAAGTGAGGATGGATGGGGGTGGCAATTTTGAAGGTAATAACCAAGAGGAAGCAAACTGAGGACTTATCACACTTTTTAGGTATGATCGAGATGCAGATCGAGAATTTCTTGATGCTCTTGATTCCTCTGGAGCACATGTGGCCCTTTGATATTTATTAACAAAGGCGGAATTTATCGTATTTATTTAGGCCTAAATAAACAAGTTCGAACATTTTTTCTGGATAAGATTTCTCTAAGTGTATGTGTAAGTGTATGGCCTTTGATTTCTAGTTTCAGATATTGAGGGGCTTGCCGTACTTTCTTAGGTATAAAAATATTCATTTCGAGCGTATTTTCGTGGTTCTAATTCCTCTGAAGCATGTGTTGCTGTTCAATTACTTGCTTCATGGACTTCTCGCTTAGTTTTATGTCTAAAATACACCTCGAGCTTTCAATATAACAAATTAAATATAACATATATATTCTTAGTCTAGCTATTATTTTTATTCTTGGGCCTCTCCTGAGACCCCTAGGATCCTCCCCAGGCTGGCGCGTTTACGGTTTGAATTCGCTAGTCCACTGAGACAAGTCATCGAAAACTACTTCATCGTTGGTCTTTTCATCGCATGATCCAACTCATTGTGTATCCACATCATGTACCGATATTTACGATACTACTATATAGTTATTTATTATTCTAACTAAAACGCGTTGAAAACAGTTTTAATCAAACCCAATTTATTCTAGCATATATTTGGCCCTAAACACAAAGGTAGACTATTTTAGTTATGTAAACTAAACATATAACAAATTCCTTAATCAACACAGATATCATTTATTTCTGTTCAAATGAACAAAACATCAAACGATTATAACCGAACACGTGAGCACTCGTGAAATTTAGCATCGATAATTTGCCGAAAATTCAAATTAGGCGAGCCAGCCGAGTGTTAAATGGTTTTCGCAGAACATGCTCGCCCATTTCATACATATTTCAGTACGTATTCGATTGTACTCGACGCCGCGCACCGTTTTCTCTTCGAAAACATATAAAACATTTTAGGCCTAATTTTATACCATCCAATGACTTTAATTAGAAAATTTTAGACCAGATTAATAACCCTGTAATGACTTATAACTTTTTAAGCGAGCTTTTAAAACTTTAGGAACGGTCTGGTTGTTTTTTTGGTCCAAGCTGCATTTAAGTTTGGTGGAAATGTTTGATTTACCTGTGCGTTCGAACGAAGTGCTTAATTTATTGCTTTTGAGAGAATGTGCCAAGGGAATGCGAACGTTCTCCAGGGTTTTCCAACTTTGGGAGCGCCAAATTACTTCTTTTTTTTTGCATTGGAAAGTAGTATTGGTTCATTTATGAGTTGGGGAGTTCAGGAATTCATTGCTTAATGGTTAGTTGAAATCAAGAGGAAAATGTGCATTGTCAAAGTGATTAATTTACAAGAATCTTATTTTAAAGTTTATAAAATTTGGGTATAAAAATGATTTATAACATAACACTATTTAATAGTTCTGATAAATTTTTATTAAACTAGGTAATGAACAGAGATAGATAGATATATTTTAACGGCTATCGACTATTACAGTCTTTCTGCCACGGTAATGAATAATTTTCTACAGAAATTTTACAATTTAATCCTTAGAATTATTTTTATATACGTTTTATGCCCAATAGTGCTGGAGGTACTTTGATTTTATTTTATAGTTGAATTAATCCTCTAATAAATTTGAGAGTTACGTCACAATAAAATAAAATAAAATCTTGGTATATATTCTCATGACCAGTTTTATTAGTTCCCTTAAATAATAAACTATTCATTAAATTATTCATAGATTAATATTAACGATGCTTCTTGCAGTCGTAAATATGATTTTTTTATCCAGGAATCTTCATAATAGTGTTATTATACTTAATAATAATCAACTTTAATGAACAGACACACTAATAACTTGCCTTAGCATAAACCAACCCAATCATACTTTACCTAGCCCAACGTAATCTAAAGTATTTTAACATAGTTTAACGTAGCCAGTGAGTGGGACTTACAGATATCTTGACTTGACTTACCTGAAACTGGGCGAACTCCCATTATGGTTCTTTGTAGAGGTAGGTCTATCCTAAAAAAGAAAGTGAAGATTAGCGGCCGTGGCATATTTATGGATTATAGCTCAGTTACAAATTTAAATAATGTGATAAACTAGAGGGGGTTAACTTAACGATAACCAGATAATTTTAGATTTGGCAACCGTGACAAGACGTTGTTTTGTTTCTATGATAGATACGAGTTCTGTCGGATCATGATCTGCAAGTGGCCCAGTTGGTAAGATCACTTTTTACCATGATGATAAAGATGAATTGGCTACGTGGAAAACCCGGGCATTCCAATGACGTTTTCGAAGTTTTCAAATTTGTTGATCGTGTCAGCAGAGTTTCTATTAGTCTCCTTGACTAAAACTCAGCTGTTTCTCTCGAATTTTAAAACTCACTTGGTATAATAGATAATAATTTAAGAGACTAACTGTCCAATGTCCATGAGGTCCCTGGATCGATTCTTGGTGGGGATGCATATTAAAGTGAATTCTTCTTCTTAGCAATAGTGTTAGCCTCTAATATTACTAATTACATTGAAAAAGAATTGAATAGAGCTAATGACCATAGCAGTCGATGCTCGGTAAAATCAAATAAAAAAAAACTGAGAGAATGGAAGTAAATGGGAAATATATTTAACAAGCTTAATTGGATGTCTGCAATTTCATTACTATAATTCATATTACAAAAAAGTAATACTCAGAAAAACAAAGAATGTCAAATTTGGTGACCGTGACCTGTCTATTTGTTGCCATAGTTCGCAAATTTCATGGAAACTACGTATATGGGGACCGCGTACATAGGATATGTGCTAGGTATGAAGGAAGTGTATACCTGCGAACACCTTCCGGGAGAGTATGTTTCGATGATGGAGGAATTGGCCAAGTCAGAGTGATTGGGTGACCCAAGTCAACCTAATCTAACCAAACTCAAGCTAACGTAACTTAACCTAACACAAGCTAATCAAAACTAACTTTTCTTAAATCAATCTACTCCAGTCTAATGCAATCTATACCATCATAATTCAACCTAAACCATTCTAATTTAACTATACATAGCCTATATAAACGTTGACCAATATAACTCATTATTTTCTTTCTCATAAATGTACAATCTTAGACGTTAATCAGATTAAACTTTTAGTTCTTTCCCACTATAATTTTGATGATATAACGTTGGAAAGTAGATTTTGCGAATTTCCTACAAGATGATTACTAAACTTGAATTACAAACACGCCAAACTTTATTGCGAGTGTCTTCAAAAGGCAGGAAATCATTGCGGCGAATCGGGAAACGAAGGCGCGCAAGAAAATCGCAGGGTGGGTCAGAACGTCGTCATCGCGCCGACAAAGCACTTCGCGTGCCTTGTGCAAATACAATAAAGTGCCACATATTGCTTATTTTGTGCATTGGAATGCGGCCGCCGCCACCGCCAGCTGGGCGTGCTGAGCGTAAACAGAATAAATACGCATCGATTTTGCCGATTTCACCATTTTTCCACCCACAGCCGCAAACCGCAAACTCGGGAAATGTAAAAACAATTTACATTGCACGTACTCGGACTAAGGCAGAAATTGAAATATGTTGCTGTCGTTTGAACGTATGTGAATCAGAAGTTTCCTACCTTTATTAGTTTCCGTCGCGAAGCATATTGTTGACTGTGATTTTATGAAGATGCTAAGTTGATCAGAAATGTTTATGATTTTGAGGTTATTTATACCGTATTATTCGTAATTTCAGTTAATATGGCTGCTATTATATTACGTTCATTATTCTAGAATGAACTTTGGAAAAGAAGAGTCAGAGTTGGCGACCGGGACCGGTTAATAGTGCATAGAAGACCTATTTTTTATATTTTTTAATAGTTTTTCGGAAGAAAATAAAACTTCAGAATTTTGCTAGTTATTAATAGTAGAAAGAAATTATTCACAAAAAGTCTAAATTTCAATTTGGTGGACACAGAATTTAAGCATGAAAGCCGGTGGAAAATTTAAACGCAAACTTTCCAAATTGTTTCGCCCTCAAAAAGTTCCTGATTAACACGCCGAGCCGGCGGTGAGTGTTGCATGGCGGCGGTTGGCGGCGTGGTCGGAGGCAAAATAAATTTGATTTCAATTTATTTCAATCGAATTATATCCTCAGATATGCATAAGTCGGGCGGAAACTTTTCAACTTTCCGTGTAGTCATCGGAACAATGTTAATAATTCCTGGCCTGCTTGAAAGGCGGCAACGACTTGTAATCGTAGCACGCCTTGCTGAAAATCTGTTAAACCGTCTCTTAAGGAAAAACTGCCAGATTGCAGTTCGTATAACTATAGAAAATACCGAATTCCATTAGACGAAAGTTTTTCCGTTTTTCGTAGTAAGCGAGTTTTATCCCAATTTAAAGAGGGAAATTTTGAAATAATAACAAAAAGCAATTGTCGTAATCGTTAGGCGAGAGTTTGGCAGTGGATGCGACGCATCCGGTTTGAGCGCTTGCTTTCGTTAAGTGGATTGCGGAGGCGCCGGGGTGGCATTAGAAAAACTACTCGATTGCCGGTCCATTTCGCTGATAGCTGCCGTTGATATGCCATCTGCTCGACGTTGGTTTGATTCGCTTGCTAGTAGTTGGGTTGCGAATTCTTTTAACTGCGACATAACCCCCAAAAGCCGCTCACAGTGAGCTGGCGAAGCGATGGCTTAATTCGCAAAACAATTACCGCAATTTATTCAACCGTGATTTTACGTGATTTTAGAGTATTAGTGGAGGCAAATTGGACGTAAATGTAACAAGTTTTAGTAAATGTGTTTAATTCCATTGCAGTTCTTACATCGGGGCACTTATAGCCTGAAAAAGAAAGTTGGCAATTTAAGCGATGGTGACAGATCTAGGGTATACCTATAGATCCGTCTGTTACAGTTGCCAAATTTAACTAATTTGATAAAGTATAGACCGTTAACTTACAGATTCATAACTGAGTTTTAAATTTGGCGAATTTGGCTGAATTGTATATTGTTTCTATGCCAGAGACTGTCCTTCATGTGAATTGAAGACTTCAATTGATTTGCAAGATCCAATATTCCATACTTTCTATGTTCCTTCTTATGAATCTTATGTAATCATACCATCGGCCTTATAGATAGTACTTTGTAATGTTGCATAATTGCAATATAAAGGGTCGATGTGCAACCCGGCAAAATAGCATTTATACTAACCCTAAGATACAACTAAAAGTAACTTACACAAGTTTTAGTGGATGCCTTTCATTCCATTACTTTATTTCTTATTACCCAAAAATATGGTTTGGTGATAGTTTATTGTTTGTCACGGTTGCCAAAGGTAATATTTTGATAAAGTTAAAAATTATCAGTATAATATTTTATTTTAAACTAGAATCGTTTTGAAAAGTTAAATTAGTTAATTAAGAGTAGAAAATGTGCCTGTTAAAACTAAACTGTTGCAATAAACTCAGGCCAGGTGCCTGAGTTAATGAAATTTTCCAAAACCAGTACACCTAGTTTGCAAATATTTAATTGTAATTAATTATTCCATTTTAATACTTTGGATTGTTCTCTCACGGGCATCAAAATCACTATACTAAAATTATTCTATTCATATATTATTTTTCATTCATATTAACTATATATACTTTAATTGAACCTTTGTATTAAATACATGACTATTAATTGTCGTATAGTTAAGTAGCAAATAAATCTCGTCTATAAGTTTTAATGGCGCTACACTATTAATCATAGCACGCATAAAATTGCGTTGATTGTCAGCTGTTAATCCGTTTTCGCGGTTTATTACACTCATTCGATTAATCCCAGACTGGTGGAAATTTAATTAGCGATATACAAGTTGGCTAATTGCGACGTTCGAGCATTCCGAAACCTTATGCTACTTCGCAGATTGTTGGCAAAATGTTTAGACGTTTAGACATCCAGACTGGAAATCGGAATCTGTTTGCGCGTCTCACAGCCACTTCTTTCGCGCTTTACTTTCACTCCGTTCGAGTGGCGGGGAAAGAGCGAAAGCATCCTTGGTCGCCTAAAAGCTTATGAGCATCAAAAAGTTGCTACTTCACTTTTCCCCAGGAGTTTGGAGCTGGTTGGAGATTCGGGAATTTCAGTTTTGCATTTGCGGTGGTCGCCGCCGTGGCTGAGGCAAACGTGACATGAAATGGAATTTGCACAAACCTCCGACGCTTTTCATGCGCATGAAATATTGTATACCGAATTCGCGCTATTAATACTTCCCGCCACAGTTCCAGTAATACGCCAGGCGTACGGACGCGTGCGGGCACGTGAATAAATCTAAATTTGTAAACTTCACTTCTGTTACGCGTTACAGCTACATTCGCTGGTTTTTGCCGTATACATTTATCAACAATTGTGGCGGCAAAACGGAGAGGTGGAACGGAAAGTAGGAGCGAACCTGCGATCTTTTCTCCCACATGTTTGATAGCTCTTAGAGTTCGACTCGAAATATGATAATTCACGAAATTATTAATATATACACAATCTCTCGAGAAATAAAAATTGAGGAACTAACAGAAGTTGAAATCTCTTACAAATTTAAGCTTTTTAATTTAAGATCTCTTAAGACTTGAGAGATCCAGTTGATAGCGAAACATAGCAAAACGTGAACTTTTTGGAATATAGTAGAGACAAAGAGTAGTACCATGCGCAATTTTCTCCTTTTGCAAAGCATCAATTTTAAGGCGATCCCTTTAGACAATCACAACAACTGAATGCCAATGCATCTCTTTCCGATATCCTGATACTCAATGCCGAAATTATGCAATGTTGATTAATTCCCCATGAAATTATATGATTTTAAATCGGGGCTAAATATTTGGAAAGCAGAACAAACAAGGAATTGCACGATGAGTAATGTTCTTGTCAGATAAATTGCACGATGTTGCTAAGCAGATGTGGGAGGCATCTATTTAAGGCGATCCCTTTGGCCAATCACAACTATTCTGCATTGCCCATGGTCCCACTCGTTACTCGGATCTTCTGATACTCAATGTCAAAATAGTGCCATTAAGACCTATTTCCGGTGAAAATGCAATGTTTTAAATCTTAAATTTCGAATCATTATATATCAAAATTCTGAATGGAAAATCAGGAAAGCCCAACAAGCAAGGAGGTCAACAATGTGAATGTGCATGTGCTTCATATGGCTTAGATTTAACCCTCTATTGCTAAACAGTTTGGTCAGCATCTAGTTTAAGGCGATCCCATTGGATATTGAATTGACTGTATCCAAAGAAATTTCACATTACACCAGCAGTACTTAAATTTTAATCGTCCAATCTTAAGTATGTGGTCTCATGATAAATAGGGTCAAATGTTATATCTGCAGTATTATTAGGAACTAAGTCACATCCTAAGTATGATGTGAATTGTTTCACGTTACTCCATGAACTTTCATAATAGTGTCCTGTGACGGTCACTCTTACTACGAAAACAATAAATCAGTGCAATGAATCAAGGATTAGTTACCACGCTTATTAATAGATGTCTTCATATTTGTATTTAATTATTCTCGTGATTAAATTGGAATACAGTTGTGGGATTGATTGATAACGCGCAGTGGTGGTGCCTTGGCGATGGTGTCGACGTCCAGAGCTAGATGTAGAAGACCGTGGACTATTGATGATAATGGTATTGACTGGACCGAAGTGTTATTGGATTGATGTGAAATTGAACAGGGTGACTGTAGTGATCGAAGACGATGGTGTGGTGGTGAATGACTCGGGATCACTTAATCGACTATGATATCATGATGTTTGACTCCAGATCTAGGGACGTTCACGTTGCAGGAGGATGTTTTCATCTGCATTCCAGGGCGGCGTTAGTGTTTGTTTTCCCTTTTGTTGCCTATTGATGAAGTCATAACTTTAATCATATTGTCCTGTCGCCATCATCACATGATATATGCAACTCCATTTTTCTCGTATATGTTGTAATCATATGGGATTCACGATCGCTATAGGTTAGTAATACCACATTTTTTCATTTTGTATTACTGTGACGAATAAAGTCTAAGGAATAGAATACCTTCATGGCCCTCAAGTCATATCACGGTCGCCAAACATTACGTGTAATGTGAATTCCTTTGGTAAAATTACTGCACCTTCAACGTTTCATAATAAGTGCAGGCTCAGTAGATACTTACGGCAACAGTGGAATTTATACTCAGATTATGATTGCGATATGCTTAATGAACAAGAAAATATATATATTACCTTCAATTCTTTCCTGTCAAGGTCATCAAATGAAACATAAAGTTGGATGGAAAGGAGTACCGATATCTTATACAAGGCTCCATGTATGTGTTAAATATCATTGATGAAACTGCCTTGCATCTCTAATAATATTGTCCTATGTTCCAATGTGTCACGTTCTGTTAATAGAAGTAAGAAATACATTTCCTTTTATGACAAAGTACTATATATAGCTTTAACTCAAATTAAGTCAAATAGCTGGAATTTGAATAATATCAGGGTCGGCAAAAAAACAAAGTAAATTCATAAAGTTAAATTTAGATCAGAAACCA
>WSZQ02087989.1:35567-55938 GCA_019419845.2 Weissflogia rhopalogaster
TCGAAAATTTTCGGAGTATAGTATCGTCACATCAAAAAATTCCCCAGATATAACCTTTTATCTGGGACAGTAGTTCATCCTATGGTCAGTTCCGTATAAAATTATGCACATTTATGTCGCCTTATGGGCATTCCATGGTAAAATATATTAGAAACCGCTTCGACAGGGCGCGAGGAAAATCGCAAAAGTCTCGGCCTTGTACCTTTTTATTAATCTGAGTGATGTAAGCAACATCGCCGATGCTACACTTCTAAACTCACTTCCCATAAGAAACGCGAACAAACCTTTGTAGCGAGGTTTTGTAGCCAACTTCAGAACGGTCATGGGTTTACAATATTGCGTTTAAAAAGGGAGGCGAATGTATATTTAGTGTTAATAATTCATTAGAATTGTGTAAGATTGCCTAAGATCTTTAGTATACAAAGGCCATCAGTCGACTGAACGTCTAGTTTGTAGCCGGCCGCCAACAGCCTTCTGTTTTCTCTGCAGTGATACGTACGCCAACCGAGATATCCAGAACATTTTAAAGAGTCTTTTTGTACTAACAAGTTCGTAAGTACCTTTTTCTATTTTGCCAATCTTCCGGATAATCACGTTAGTTTTCCAAGCAAGTTACTTTTCTAAAAACGTATCATGGTAATAGAGCCTTCTATTTTTGAATATTTATTACATCCATAATTCTTTCTGTCATTACAAGTGTTTATTGTTTTCCAATAAAATGGAATAAACCGCATAAAAACTGGGGGAAAATAAGGACAATTGATTTGAATTATAATCACAACTCCCGCGTATAGCAGGGTATAAGGTAATAAGAAGAGTGTCAGGAAAAAGAGAGGCAGAAAAAGTGTTTTAAGCAGGATAAACGAGATATGCTAGGAGCTTTGCCGTGTGCGAACGAGAGTGGGTGGGAGAGAGTGGGGAAACTGGGATGCCTGGATGGCGATGATTCACTGTGACGGGTGATCGTGATTGTGATTGTGATCGGGATCAGAGCATCGCTGGATTTGTTCGGTAAGCGCGGGCAATCGGCATAAAGTTGCTCGCCACATTGGCGGCGGATTATTGGGGTCTCAATCGCGCAACGCCAGGGTGATTTTTGTCACCCAACCCGGAGATGAATATCCCGGGAAATTGTGAATTTGTAATTTTTGCTTGTTTTACATTCCGTTACAATTTATCTTAAAATTTTTGTGGTAACTTTGTAAATTCTGTATATTTTGGGTTTTGTTAACCTTGAAATATAAATCCCTAAATAATGACCATTTGAAGAGGACCCCCCCCCCGAATATTTAAACAGGAGCCTAGAAAGGATCAGGAAAATATAAGATTATACAAGTCCTCGAAAAATGATATTTATATAGTAAAGGGATCTCAAGGGTCTCGGATCTTCCAGATAATTCACACTTTTTATGCAGTTTACATTCACAACACAGACCCTTGCCCATTCTAAATAAGAAATCACGACTTTTCCCCCCTGTAAATTTAAATTCTATGAAATAAAAATAAAGCCACCACTGTAGAGTCCGTCATCTTCACTCCTCGGGTAGAGTCGAACATAAAATCATTCCTGGAAATAGAATAAAGCTCGCATTTTAGTTTTGGGTTTTTATTTCGCCTGTCTCATTGTTGTCAGACATCGTCCCGGCCTCGAATCACAATACGACGAGAAAACAACATTTGACGAAGGTGCGCATCGTTGAGTCATTGTCAACTATTTGATATACTATCTTATTTCGTAGATGTAGTTTCCCAACCCTTCCTCCTCCTGCCATCCTACTTGGATGTATTATCTTACAGCGAACAGAACGAACACGGCACGGAACATATTCCCACTGGATGTTCCTTATGCTGGTCTCTACTAGTATATATAGTTTTCTACATCTCATAAACAAGCAGCGTCGACAGATATAATACATATAACATCTATCCATGTTTCCAGGTTCACCATCTTCAGCCGTACGTCTATCACAAGTCCGCTGCTTCCTTTTTATACTTATAACGTAATAAAAAACAAATCTGTCCAAAGGAAATAAAATGGAAGATATGAAGGGAGGAAAAATAATTAGGATTTTATGATATATTTCTATTGGTATTTTTATATTTACATAATTTGTGTGTAATATAAAAAGAAAAATATAGGTCTATTTATTAATAGTATTTTCTTTTTTGTTTCAGGTAAGCCCGGAATTTCTATATTTTGGAAATGGAAAATAACCGGAATAGGATAATTGGAAGCGAACAATTTCGTTGTTCTACCGATCAAAAAGCCAATATCTCCCATTTTTGGGAAACTTTCGCTTTCAAATTGATGGTTTGTCAATTGTTTAGCTTTATGAATTTTGCTGGACTTTGATGAAAAATGTAATATCAATGATGGTTTTGTTTGTTCTTTATAAAGTTATGTCACACATTTCTAATTTGCACAGGGAACTGCGCAATATGTTTTCATAGCAATAGTAGTATTAATGATAGTAGTATCAAATTATGATCAAAGAAATTAAATATGAATAATAATGATGATGGAATGTTTCAAATGTACTCAAAATGCATTACAAATATACGTACAAAGTTCATTTCGACTATGCCTACAATGAAGTAATAAAAAACTGAAATGAAACTTGCATTTTGCAAACTAATATTTAGTACCTGATGTTGGCGAAAAGCGAAATGAACATTGATCGATTTTTTGTGAATTCATTTGAAATCGTGGGTTCACACGAAAAAGAAAATTAGCAACTAATAGAATCAGTTTGAATGCGAAAATTCAATAGAATTAGGGGATTCCTATTTTAAAGCGGCAAACTATGAAATTGGCGACTATTTGTACCTTTGGTGGATAAAAACGATCACATCTTAGTCCAAATTGAGCTGGTCCAATTAAGGTAATTCAAATTCCGTTCAGTGTGTTGACAGATACGATATACAATATCAATTGTGCACTAATCTATATTCGCAACAAATAATGTCTATAGGCAGGAAATATTTTTAATAATAAATACGCCCCTTTTTCAATTATATCTGTAATTTCCATGCACAACAACTTTGTGACGAGATTTGTTGCGGAGTCATAATTGGTCATAAGGGGCCCAAAACCGGGAAAATTGCAATCTGATTTTGGATAGAATGAGAGATTATGTAACTATAAGCGGAAAATGTACAGTTGAGAAGCCCATTTGTAAAAATGTGACGAAAAAGAATAAAATGTAGATTATGTACTCTTGAATAAAAGAAAATATATTTTTATACTGGTAAGCTGCATTCAATATTGAAAAATATAAGTTGTGAAAGACCGGTCATTTGACCAGCCGCGGTAGGAATAGGTGAAGTGTCGGTAGGAATAGTGTTAATGTAAAAGGCGAATTGTAAAGACAATTTAAGAAAAATATATTATGAGAGGATGGTATAAGATTATTATACCCTTATATTCCCTCAGGTTATGTGAAGTAAACTTAAAAATAATGTTCTTTAGAAGTTATACCAAAGAACATTGTTTTTCCCATTTTTAAATTAAAGTCTGCAAGCATACACAAAGGATGTTTAATAATTTGACATTTAACCTATATTTTCAAAATCAGGATTTAAGAACTCGTTAGAAACTTTATAACTCTTTGTAATACGTTTTTTCCAACAGAAACATAAGAACAAAGAGCGAAAAACAACTCCCAAACGTGGCTTTTCCCGGTAAAATGCGTATTTTTATCTCTTTCAACAAAAAAAAACAGAAAAACGATTCTTTTTTTCTTCGACACAATGCCGAGCGATCCGATCACTTGCCACTCGCAAGTAGGCAACCCCAGCATGCAGCTTTGTTTTCGGCAATCGCTCCCCGGGGTGTATCAACATAAACAGAGATTCTTGACATCCAATTAGAGAGCAAACGGGATGCGATACACTCACACAACAATACACATCGCCTGTAAATTTCGTTTCGTTAATCGATTTTTTGTTGCGCTTCGTTGACGCTGGAAGTTTCGCCATTCGACTCGCCTTCAAGCAACGCACCCTTTCGCCAGAAGAGTACAGAAAAACGAACGGGTAAACGGGATGTAAATGTACACCTGCAGTCCTGTGGTGCAGTGTTGCATGCAGGTCCTAGAGATAATATTTATATTGCGATAAATTATACGCTTGCGTTTGTGCTGATCGCATGCTTTTGTCGACCGTGACGTGTCATATCCGAGTATTCTCCTTACCTAACCTCACACGTCGACTATCTTTTGCCATCTCCTGCGCTTGCTGCGTTGGTTGCGCTTTGTACCGACAAGAAACGCGTTTTCTTCCCATTTTGTTAGGGGCTCGCCTCCCGTTATTTCCACACGGCTGCTGCGAAATGGAATGCAAGTCACAACATTTCTATCGCCAAGATGTGCGAAGAACGCTTGTGCTGCGACATACTGGAATTTTTACGACCCCATAGATCAAATTTGTTTGACGCTTAATACCGCGCACGGCATAATTTTGTCACTTTTTGATGTATTATCCTTCAAGGAATAGCATGATTGTTGTGGAATATTTACTTAAACAAAAGGTAGACATTTCTATGTTAGGTACTTTCGTGAAGGGATGGGGTAAGTGTCAACAACACCTTTCATGTCTCAGTGATATATTGTGATAAATATATAATGTCAAACCTATTAATTGATATTTCATGATTCGCCAATTAAATATCAGGAAATTAGGAAAAATCGATTTGGAAGAAATTGTGATTCTGCAATATATGAAAATTATTATTAAACAAGATTATGTAATTAAATAGAGAATTAAATTTTGGTCACGGTGCTTTTATATCTACTTGTTTCGAAAAATGCGTCAGATGACGTGTCTTTCGATGGAGCATAGTTTACAACAATTGAAGGAAGGTTCCCAGTAATCCCAGCCTATTTGTTACTCTTCAGAACACCTAGTGCAGTTCCTTTCGATGCACAGTACAGAAAACTTTGGTCTGTATAGAGCAGACATCGCTTTATGCTTCACCGATATATTAGTCTAATGTTATATTCTTCTAGTACAATTTTGTACTGATATTAGACCTTGATTATCATAATGTTACTTAACCTCAGGTTATGTGATGTAAATTTAAGATAGAAGGAAGAGGAGCTACCGAGAGCTACCGACGATGAAGTGGCGAGGTCACAAATGCACCTCTTGAGGTAATGGAGGAATGACACGTGGAATAACAGTACCACGTCAAGATGGCTCAAGCGATGAAGAAACTGTGACCACTACCTTACCCAGTTCCTTACTGGCCATGACCGATTCGCGTTGTATCTCCACAGATTTGACAAGAAGGTCAGAAGTATGTACAACCATTGATCATTTGGAGCACAACCTTGACATCTGACCATCTGTATGAGCAGCAAACCAGAAATACATGGGAGAGCATTAGTCTATTTCCAAGATAATTGAAATGCGACGCTTTTCTGCAAGAATGTCGAAAAGACTTAAATGAGAGGATGGGAATGAGAGAAAAGCGCAAAGTCGAAGAAGGACATACCCAGATGAATGTACACCGTTGCAATTCTGTTGCAATACTGGTGCAGCGTGAATGTTTCAGCGGTGCGCATAACACCACCATTATATAATAGCCACCTCTTTCATAGGGTATCTTCCGAAAAATATTTTAATTTGTGATAGATACTCAAATATGCAAAGTTAAACTTCTTAATATTTGATGATCCGCCCTTTTGTATACCACAGTCTCAATGTATGTGTCCTCAATAAATCAAACTTATTATCAGATATCTGGTAGAAATCTGTAAAAATAAGCTTTTTAAAATTTCCATTAGTTTCTCAATAGAAAGCCAGAAACGAAAGGGCTCTTGCTCTTTCGTTTCAGAGGAACTAGAGCCATCAAGAACGCTCAACTACGATTCATAACGAAACGTCATTGCACCGTACATCAAATGGAATGCAATAGTTATTTTCTTATTACCGAACTTCAGTTGTAATAGTATACACAAATATCCTGTTTTTTTTGCTGTAACAAAACTTTAATTCACCATTTTGACAGCAGAAAATGGATGCCGGCTAGGAATTGCCATGGCGCAATTTTCCAACATCTCTGGAGGTACGTTTCACCGACTCCCAGCACTGCATTTAAATCACGGCTGGCTTTAATAAATTTCATCAATCATTCATTGACGTTTGTGTTTGCTACCTAGGAATACACCATCCAGGCAGTCAGCCATCCGCATCCGCTTCATCTTTCATCCTGCTGCCATGTTCTCGTGCATCTTCCCTGCCGAAAAATCAAATGCTAAACTAGCACAAAAAGAAGCGTGGAATAACCGAGCGCGCGGTGCGCTTCGGTAATTTTGCATACATGCCAGCAAAAAACAGCGCACATATACGGTTCGCTCGCCGCCGACAAACGCAATCAGCGAATAGCGTAATTTAATTTTGGCTGGCTTTACGTGTGCTCAGCTGCGCGGCTGCCGTACGCGTCAATATCGCGATTTTCCCCGGGAAAATGGGAAACTCTGATGCGACTAATGTCAACTGTACGCAATTCATCAAGGAGCGTAGGAATTTTATATGTTATGTTGCCATTCTTCAGTCTAACCTCTTCGTGCTTTGTTTTATCTCCTTAATTTTACTGTGTTTTCTGATTTTCAGATCGGCAAAGCAGTGAATCTCAATATGTTGGATTCTTATAAACATTGGCTTTAAGACATATTTTTATTCTGCCAAAATCTATATGAAAGATGGCGAAGGAAATCTTCGGCAGTGTTTATTTGTAAGTTTTATCCTTCGTCAAATTTTTGCCTTATGCACAAACTCATGAGAATAGCTTATTTGGACTTTATCTTATTCTTAAAAATTGAAGCAGGACAAACCAAAAAAATGAAAAGTCATAATTTTCTCTGAAAAAAGCTTCAAATTTGTGCAGGAAGTGAAAATTTGCATTAGATATAAATTTTGAATGGGTTGTTGTGTGTCGACAGGGGCAGAGGGGTGCAAAAAAATCGAACCCATAATTTAATTTAGCTCGTGTTTAGGTTCGTTTAGGCGTGTAAACGCCAATGCGCGAAAATACGATCACTCCCTCGAGGCGCACGGTTGCTTGCAGATTGAAATTTTATGTTTGGCTTAAAAAATAAATATGGGTTTTGTTAGGGTTATCTTCAAGGTTGGTTATATTCGAGTAAAATTCCAAATCTGGACTTTCGGATAGAAGGTTATATAAACTCGTAATTCTATGGATGCATTCTAAATATGGATCACAATTTACTCCTTTGTTAATGAATATTTATATTTCTAAGGGTACCTCTAAAATGGCACATTGCTGCATAGATCAAATAGTATTAGATAATGATTATCATAGAGCAAATAGTATTGGTAGATAAGAAACCAGTCTAGCTTGAATGAGAATAGTGTTCCCAAAACTGTTAACATAAGTGTTTATATTTCTTTCAAAAATTGTTTTTCACAATTTCTGGACATATGTGCAGTTCCCTATTTTCGATATTCCCTTCATGTGTCGATCCAATCATACTTTTAGAAGAGTTCATTCTTTCATTCACAACTCAATATTGTCAAATTTAGTATCAGCCATCTTCATTATTCTCAGAAATTTTGGATACAAGCCAATACAGTTTCGAATGCGGAACTAGTCACCTTACTGAAGTGATACAGTACTGATGGAGGTTAGATACTATGTTTACTGTGTTTTAGTCCACCAACATACCAGCTGCTCAGCATACTCTCCTAATCATATTTTGTTCTTAGTACCTGGTGCGAATATTCCCAGACCGTCCTCTTGTCGCACTCATGTCGCACGTTGTCTAGAGGTAGAGCATTTCGCAATTTTATGTATGTAAATTCTATGTAACATTTCCTTATGTAAGGTACTTTTATGGGTTTTGCATTGGAAGGGTAACTGCTACTTTTGTAATGTTCTTTGTTCTACCTAGATAATAAGGCTTGATACGCCTCGATACTGCTCGATACTTCTCACAAAAGAAGACCAGTGCCATTCATGCTTGCTTGCAGGCCATCATCCTGCCACTCAGTTCTTCGGGCTTGAGTTTCTCGGTTTACGTAACTCTTAGCATATCCAGGCGTTCTGTGTTCCATGCTCAAAGAGTCAGGGTATGCTTGTTATTGACCAGAACGGTAAAGCTTTATATCCGATCGAATATTCCGTATCATGTTATCATCTGCGTTATGTGGTAGTTGCAGGTTCCGTCTAATCTATTCGGCCATGTTCTGGCATTGACGTTGTACCTGCCTTATAACGCTCCTCCCAACTATCTTTTCGTGGCAGCGTAGGCTTCGTTGTTCCACTATCAGATCTTGCTAGTACCTCCGAGGAAGCAATGCTGTATGCTCTGCTGATATCTAGTGATCATACCCTGACTACGTTTGGTAGCTTAGTCCTATTGTCTTTCGCGCTAAGTCGCTTCGTCCAGGTAGGTGCCGTTTAAAATAATGTTGACTGCATCACAGACCAAATTACTAAATTCATCGATGGTGATGTCACCTGGTGGTACAGCCAAGTTGCATCTATCTTTTGGGGTTTGCGGTTCCAGTGCAAGATCATTATCTTAAAGCCTCGACATGACGTACCTGACCAATTAGCGCAATGCAGTCGGCATATTATGCCTGTTGGCGACTGCGATTCGAGAAGCGGATCATAATAGACTATCCACATCCATAAATATGGACCCTTGCGAGACCACTCTTGTAATTTTCAACTTCATTGGAACTTTGGCAAGTCGCAATAATCGATTTTTTAGGTCTTGATCATTGCAATGACCTCTATTCTCGAAAAAATTCCTAATTACTTTTTGCTAGATAAAGCAACAATATCAGATTGGCAACTTCCATAAATTTCACTTTTTCCTTCAAAATTCAATGCTGCCAAACATCTACGTCAATCATCGATTCAAACAAAGGTCCTATAGAGGATAGATGATAGTTTCATATAGTAGAGCAAACTATCCTCACAATGAATCATTTCATTGCAGACTTACTCGTATTACCCTAGGAATCACTGCTCTATTTAATCCTGATCAGTTACTAATATACTTTATTGAATAAATATAAATAGATTCAAGGAGTTCATACCTCTTGACATATCCATGCACATTATAAAAACTCTCACTGTCATAGGCAATCAATCTCACAAATGTATCACGTGTCTCCTACCAACTCTCCTATTACTAACACTGAGGAAACAATGATCTAAACAATATAGATTCAGTTCTTAATCCGGATTTTTACATTGAAATAGAAGAGTATAGATCTAATAAAGAGTCATAAAAAATCAATCCCAATCAAACCTATCCTACAAATCTACTCATATCTTGGGAAACTCTGTAGGGATTATTTTTTTTCAATACACAATTTGTCTTATTACATTGAAAAGGGACTAATAAGTAGCTGTAATATCTTGAGCTGAAATATTCTTCGAAAATTCATCGAAAAATAAGAATATTGAATTTAGTAAGTCATTCCCTTAGTTCTCTTAAGGAGTAGATAGATGAGAGTTTCTTAACGTACATTAGTCCATCCATAATAAGTTGCAGTAAATTAGGTAAGAGCAAACCATCACAAATCCTCTCACAAAATACGTCTGAAGTCGTACAATTGCAAGTTAAATATAAATTAAGATAAATTAGTGTCTAGCTTGGGTTAACCGAGAGCAGCAGCCTAGGTTAAACCATTGTCCATTGCATATTTATCACTCCTAAACGCGGTTCTATCGCAAACTAAACCTGAATCCAAAACCAACGGCTCAAACTGGCAGAGCTTTCGCAAACAAACTCTCCTCTCTATTCCTACAACTACCACCTCGTACCACCTCTTCAAACCCACCCACTTGCGCCACTTCTACGAAATGTGATATTTATTAATGGTCAAGACTTACCACTCCACCAGTGGTCTTCCAACATCCTCGTTTCCTTATTTCCTCATTCCGAGTCCCCACTACCACGAGTGGCTATAGTGAATACTGATGTCAAAGTCCAGAATTAAGTAGATTCGTTTACACAGTAGCTGTGTGTGGGTCGTGAAAGGAGGACGAGGATGTGCTGCTCCCGACCCCGAATCGGACGAGAGGCATGAGAACACCACCAGTGTGGATATTTACGCGAATTTAACATCCCGGTCTATTTAAATCCCGCTTCAATTAGCTGCGTGCGGTCAGCTAGCACATCCATACAATCTAAAAATCACCGCGGGGTTGCCCATAGCAGCCAACACATATTTACACATGCCGTAAATAATGTGTGACCTCGACACCGACGTGCCTCCCGTTTAGGCAACCTCAAAGTCGTGGAGCACTATAATATCTTAGAATTTATGAACATCTACATTAAATGTGGGAGTGTTGCTAGTAGGGAATGGGAAGGGAAATTATTGCCACCTCCCGCGGGTGTCGTTAGAGGGTGGCAAAAGTGAGGATTTCATGTCTTGTGCCAAGGAGTGGCGGAGAATAATTTATGAGTTGATTTTATCACTCTTGTAGGATATATCTCAATATTTTTTTACTGTTTTTCAAGTTATTACATGAAGTTTTACTTTAGATTTGCCATTTTTAAGGTTAGAATGGCTAAATTTGATTTAGGTGATTCTTAACAATATTAAAAAAGGTGGATTTAGGTTTGTTTTTTTACCACTAATTTGATATTTATAATCTTAGAACGAAAGAGAAAGAATCATGTCTCCCAAATGTAGTGACTAGGTTTTTCCTACCTTACTAGAATAGAATCATCAGATATGAGGTTATGTCTGTAGTATATAAGGGTGTCACTATTGGATACCCAATATTACTTAACTCAATACTATTTAACTGGATTACCTTATTTTTATATAGGTTTAAGTCATTTCATCGAAAACTATTTCATTATTGGTCTCTTCTCTTCGGCAGTTCAAGGACACTCGTCACTTCATCGCATGGAATGATCATCGCCTCGGTTATAAACAGAGAACCCACGCTGATGGCCAAATTGTTTTCAAAATTTGTAAATAGATAGTTTAGGCCAGAGGATTCCAAATTCTTTATAGCTACGCCTGCCTTTTTTAATACAATTTTTTGGCGGCCCTCATGTTTAAATTCAGTTTTCGCGATTTTGTAACGTCACTATAATACAGATATTTAACAGATATTTAGTAATATAATGTTCCAAGGGGTACCCGCTTAAATTATTTCGCCAACTCCAAGTCTAGGCCTCTAGGGTGGCATGGTCCTAGGGAGGCGATGATGTGTTTGTGCGATTGCTCGATCATCTGACGGCGATGAAGTAGTTTTCGATGAACTGACCAGACACTGTGTCAAACCAGAGTTTATACAGAATGATATAAAGTCTCTGACATTCTACAGATATCGTGCTATGTAAGCAACTACAATCCCAAATCATTTTCAAAAAGAACTTTATTGCCTTCTAAGCTTAAGTTGAATTATATTCTGCATATGATAATTGATGGCTCACTAAATCTGGAGCGGTCTGACTTAATGGAAGTTTACTATCTAGGTCATAATAAAATATCAACTGATTGTGAGGAATCGAAAGAGAAAAATGATACTTCCAACCCTCGTGAGTTGAGCCTCGTCGCAATTCTTGACTGAACTCAAAAGTTGTGTTATTGGTTAGTAACTATTTTCTATTCCCTAGACATTCTCCATTATAATTAATAACTTGTCAGCTTAGTGTATATCAATATGTCTTCATAAGAACTGACAAAGGAAAGAGTAAGATTATAAGCATCTTCTCTGAAAACCAGAAGATATCGTGTTTTAGGTTACGAAACAATACACCTAAATCTTCTTCTTTCCTAAAGCTAAATGATTTGTTTCGACGAACCTTTTAACCCGTGTCATGTTCCTGTGATTGTGAGGTCTAGCTTTCTTGCCATGTTATCATTGCCCTGCCAACAGGACAGTAAACATGTATGTACTTCTCCGGAGATCTCTGGTATACTATTCTGGTTACATGTTCGTTATATTGTCTTCTCCTGCTCCACACCCATTTTACAATATCAGGTGTATTGAATTGTTTTCCGTATTTCGATGTTCGTTCTTCGATCAGCAAAAGGGAAGCCAGTGATTGCTAGGGATCTTCATGTCTGTGGTTCTAAGCCTGTACTATGTCTCGGCCATTTCAGATCTCGTTTCGACGTTGTATTTAGGAATGGGTTTCACGCAAGCTTTGTAGATTGTACTCTTGCTTTCAGTTATTGTGCTTTTTGTTTCTCCAAGCAGTCTTTCGCAGTTCCTGAGATAACAAGTACGCTCTCGTTGCCAGCATGGACGTACTGGCCTTTAAGTCCCCGTGGGAATTTAATATTACTAAAGTTTTGGAAGTTTTGGATAATATAGTACGTCTTAAAAGTGCTCTATTATCATATCATTCTTGGTTAGCAAGTATCTTATTGAATTATTCGAAACTAGGCTTTTGGTACAGGTTGTAGCCTTTGCAAGCCATCTTCATACTCTGCAATTATATTTGCCTATTCTGGTTGTATCATATTGGGCATATAAATTAAAATGGTGTTGAATTATTCATTAATTTACTTGAATTTACTCATTGTAAGGTGACATTGTAATGTGAATGTAGTTCACACTTAGTGTGAATAAAAATGAATAATGATACGGTATGTTAATTTCGATTATCATCCTTTTCCGGCATTTTACTAGGTTCTTTTTTCCGTTTCCTGACCGTTTAGTAAAGACCATGATTATGCAACTTCCCCCACAATCCATCACAAAAGCGTGTAAATTGTTATCCCTTTCACATCCCTCAATGCCAATTGCCCTACGCCAAAACCTCATTCCACCCATCAAAGGGCGGTATTGCGACGTGATCGCTTTGCTGAATGAACCACCTCCGGTGAAAAGTCGCCCCCGCATCGAATGCCGCCCACATCTGCACCTCTGGCGTCGGGGCAATAGAGGGCGGTCATTTGAATTGTAAAAATTGTACTCGGGCTCAAAGCTTCCGCTCAAGACCAACACTAAAAACTAAGCACGCTCTCTGTCTCTTTACCTCACGAAAGCAGTTTGCGAGAGAGCCAAAGTGTCGGCGGTGGCGCACTTCAGCCGTCCCCCCAGCCGGAAGGGGAAGCCAGCTGGTGGAAAAAAAAGTACACCGAGTGCTTGGCTTCGTCGAGGCGCTGCTGTGGGCGGAATTGCAAATTCAATTATCCGCCATTTAATGAAGCATTTTTATTCAAACCGCTTGGTAATATAAACTATTATCTATTCCATTAACGCGCTTTCCATCCGGGGCCGCATTGGAAGCGGTGCGATGGTACGATGGTGGCGGTCGTATACCGGGGGCGGTTTGATGCGGGCAGGAAGCGCACCAAAACCGCCCACATTGCGATTGCGAACATGGCGCGTCGCTGCGATAAAGTCGATTTCGACACGCTTGTTGTAATTTATTGCGGTACAATCACAATAATGGATTTCTTTACAATAGGTTTATGCAAATACCTGTTTTATTATATTCCACAAAAGTGTTAATACTAGTGTTAATACTAGTACTATAAAAATTAGAGACACTTCTTCTGAATCTCATATAAAGTGATTCTGATTGATATATTTTTGTTTCTAAATATTTCACTCACTCCACTCTTTCTACTCTACTCTAATTTCTACTTTAATCTTTTTTGAATTTACCGATCACCCACTGCTGTTGGCTTAGGTCAGAGCTGAATTAGAAACTAATTTCTATTTTCATTGATCATATCATTGAGCCACTTAGCAACTTGTAAATTATTATATGTTTATATAGAATTTGGCAATTTAGTGCGAAGTTGAATTACAAATTTTTGAGAGAAAGTATTTTGTAATAATTTATATTAAATATTTGAACGACCACAGACTAGCTAACGTCAACGAAGTACATGTAATCATTTAGCACAATTAATGAATTTACAAATTTACGCGCAGTTGGTAGCGAGTTGGGCCGGTATCCCAAAGGTCGCCGGCGCCGGTTCGAACCCGGTCGGGGGCTTCAAATTTTCCCTTTCCATGTTAAATTGCAATTTCAATTAATTAATTTCTCTGTTAATTCATTAATTGTGCTAATCTGGGGTCGTTCAAATAAGACTGTATGATAGTAGTTATGTGAATGAGCTAGAAAAAATGATTACAAAATACCTGCGCTCAAAAAAATTGTATTACTCTTACAATGAATGTTATTAATTACTACGATTATCTTCAATTTGATTTATTAAATCCATCCTAATTCCTTAAGCGAAACTCACAGTCGAATTTAACAAGTCACGATTGACAGACATCTTTGCAGACTACTTTATTCTAATCTGATTAAACTGTGGACCAAAAAACAATCTTATCAACTATAAGATCATGAAGAGCTGAGTCTTCACAGTATATACACCTAAAGGCAAGAAATAAAATCTGCGTTCTTCATCGGATCATGTTTGTAAATGTTTGTAAATGAAATTTTAAACGAAAATGAAAATTATCAACTAGTTCAGAGAACTATATGTTCAGATTATTCCATAAATTGACACATAGTAAAATTTTGAAACAGCATTTTTCAAACAATATAAAAACTATTATTTTACAATATGAAATCTTTTCCTATCCGGTTGGATCCAATACAATTTATTGGAATAAAATGACTCTGAAGTGAATTGCGTGCACTTTGTTCTCGCTGCTGCTGATAAAAATTTCATTATAATTTTCTATATAGAAATATTTTCTGGTTATGAAACTCTACTTACGTGAGGTATACAACTGCAGTTATGCGCTTAATCCCCCGACGCGCAATAGCCTACTTAAACACGACCAACATGCATTCACCCTTTCGCACGCGGAGGTTGCGTTTAATACATGATTATAAGCAAAGTTGAAAATTGCGCACATCGCCCTCGACTGCACGATAATTCATTTCCGCGCTGTTTGCGTTATTTCCAAGCCGGCCGCCATCCCCAACGTCACTGGCAGTGCGCGGGATTATCTACCGGCTTACTGAAATGAGTTTCTAATAAATGCTATCAATAAAAGTGCGATAAATCGCAAGCACCTACTAAAGTGCGTCATAATAGCTATTATAAGCCACCAAATATTCAAACGGTGCTCTTATTAGATCATAAAATGTTGAATATTTTGCATAGATTTTTCAAAGTTAATAAAACGATGCTTAAAACCTGGAAATGTGCAATGTTGTTGCTATCACCACTTTATATGAAAAATAATACTCTTATTAGAATGATATAATTTATTTATAAATTAAATTATTTTAAGGTGGGGTATAAACATGGAAGGGTAAATTTGAATAATTTTTCAAAGGTTTGTTATGTTGAGAACATATGTTGCAAGTTTTAAATCAATATTCAAGAAAAGAATAATTAAAGGAGTTATTTATTGATTGAATTGAATTATTCACTAGCAAATTTTCAAACGTATTTTATCTCAAAACCGGGTTTTTCAATTTTTCAAAAATTGATATTTTCTAAATCGGCTATGATAGAGTCTAGATTATAGTATATATTATAGTATTATAGTATCTACTTTAGTAATCTTTTTTTTTATCCGATAATTTTTAACGAAACTCTACTTGCGACAGTCCTTAGATTTTAAAGCTCCGTCAGTTTTTAAAGTTTTTCAATTCATAATATTGAAAATATTCTCGAAAGTGTAAACGCCTGGAAAACTATACCTAATTCAATATATCAAACAGTTTATCTTAAAGATTTTACAAAAATGACCTTTTTTCGCAGCTAGGTATATTTCCCCACTTAATAGTGATCGTCACACACAAACGTCAATTTTTTCATTGTTTAACAGCTTTAATATCGTTATATATAAGACGGCTTTAAGGGCATTCACATGGCCTACCACGTAGCGGCAGAAAGTCCCGGTTCTTGTGATATTCAAACAGTGTAGCACCGCAAAAGTACCAAAGTTACGCTAGACCACGGTAGGGTTAGGACTAAAAGTATGGCAGATTCAAATGACCAAACTCAGAGAGAAATCTTTAGACGAAGTTACTTCAAGTAATTTTCGTGAGAGCAAAAATGTCGCCCTTATTAGACCCAATTTTCTTCAAATTTCTTACTGAACCATATGGAGTATGACTTATAATGCTAAGTTTATGGGAAATATGAATAAAAATGTAAACTTAAACCTCACATTTTCGGAAAACTCGAAATTTTACATGTTATTTTTCTCAAAGACTAAAGTACCTTTCGGCGAAAGTTGATAAATCAAAACAAATTACATTTAATAGGGAATCAAGTACTTCAATAATGAAAATTCTATGATATGTGGATTAGAAAATAATTAAGAACAAAATTTGAATTACACTTTTTAGAGGCACTTTTAGTAGCTACAGTCCGCGTTGGGTCATCTTAATCTAACGATATTTCCATTTAATAATATCAAAATAACTTACTAACTATACACTAACTATATAACTTATCCATGTGAATATAAAATGGTTAATAAAACTCCGTTTTAGCACCGTTAATATACCGTTTTAGAATAAAAGCGTCGAGTTATTCTACGATATGATTAATACGATCGCAGTTCTGTATGAATATTTCACGCTCATAATGCATATTTACGCGCCCAGGGCGCTTTGGGGAATGTTTCACGATTCATTTCAATCCGGCATGCGGCATCGTAAAAGTAGTGGCGTTGCGCTTGCGCGTGCACTCATCATAATGGAAACATATCGCGGCTATTTTTTCACCCGGGAAAACATGCGCATATTCACAAGCTCGCACGTCGCCCAATGCATCTGCGCGCTCGAAACAATGTGAGAGATTGAGTTGTGGAAGCTCGCTCTCGCGCCAAAGAAAATGTTTTCGTGCAGCCGTTATGGGATCTTTTGTGCTAAACCCAAACATATGACTGCGAGTGCACACACATAAAATATGGCCTCACCCCGATCCCGACTATGCGATGCGAGATGTTTACTCTATAAATGGAAATATCAAATATTCCATTGAGATCGCCCATGTATTATGCTGTTGCAAATATATTTGATCTGCGATCCTGCTCGAGCTACGTACTTTCTTGGAATATTTTCTATTCCTCAAGGCATACTTACTTTTATTATGGATTTATATGAAATAATTTAACATTTATTTTATTTTATTGAACTTATATGTTACAATAGTGATATCTTTGTATATATCATTTCTGTGGAATTTCGTTGAACCACATCGTAATTATGTATAATTATTGCAAGTTTGCCAGATACCAAAAACTTGCAATAATTATACAATAATTATTCATGTTGCTATGGTTTTTAGAGGAGGTAGTCACGTTCAAAAAGTTGCATGGCTTTAGAACTGACAACATCCTATTAGAGGGTTAACCCCTTCGTTACGTAATGGTGACGGAAGGAACGCCTGGCGTCTCTCTCACACACGCGCATTCAACAGTGGTAGGCGCGCTTGCTCACTGATTTCCCCAACTCTGTACAAATCGTTTAAAGTGCAATAAACATATACTTTTGATAGCGAGCATTAACCTCTGAAATCGTCACGTCTTTGATAGAAATTATAATATATATGTTTAAATAAAGATATGATTCTCCTCGTTTATATTTTGAATGTCTATATATCTTTAGCATTAATATGATGATACTAATATTATTCCAGCTTTTAAACATATTGTGAATGTAAAGCCTCGTCATATAAAAGCAGGAGGCTTAACTATATATCTGAATGGTCGCTATTGCATTAATATTACCTACTCAAATATGAGATTATTTATTAATAATACTTCAAACTTTAATAGGGTGAATTGTATATAGAATATCAATGTGAAGCAAAGTAATAGAATGATTGTCAATATTCCCACCAAAGTAAATTAAGTATTATTCAAACTTTCTCAGATGTTATTCTATAAACCAGAATGTTCTGCTTTACTTAATGAACATTTTTATAAAATTTCGTTAATTTTAACAACCAGTCATGAAAATATTACATCAAGTATATTTTAATCAAGTATAATTTTCGTAAAAAAATCGTCCAAAGCCGATCGGGCTGAAACTCTCAAGATATTATGTCAGATAGTTTGTGCATACTCTGACGAAAGACAGGCGCTGCATCCATAATAATTTCCGAGATATGGATTCTCAAAGTCAAAATTTCAAAATTCTTTCAAAAATTTCGGTCCACTTTGACCCCCACAGGTTCCCACCTAGTTGCTTATTTTAAAACCGGTTCTCACTAATTTCATTACCGTTGAATCGATACCCGATCAGTTTAATTACCCTGGCTTTGAGCTAACTAACAATAGTAACTATCTATTTTTAACTACATTTGTTAGACAAGAGTTAGGCATGAAAGCTCAAAGCCGAAGTCCTCGGTGTGAACGACGCCTTAGGTCAAGGATGGGCTGTGTCATATCATAAATCTCGATATGGAACATTCAATGAAGTTGTTTATGCATATAAATGTCTCAATCCCTACCATTAGTTATTCCTATATCACGAGTTAACATCAGTTAAGAACTTGAAGTACCAGAAGACAATGATAATAGATATTCCGATTGTTAATTATTTTGTGAAATTTAAACATAAAAATGTTATTTTTGTTTATTGGAATTGATATAGCGATCTGCAAATTTCCCTCTTATTTTCAAAAATTATGAAAACATATATCAATAAATTAAAACGTTCACACAATATATTCCTTAGTACCAACAACAAAGCCTACATAACATTCCTTTTTGAATATTTAAAATCAACCACACAGAATATATACAATCTTTCACGTACGGTTTTCCCCTCTAACAATATGTTTGACTTAGATATACGCAACCCATTACACTCACCCACTTTGAGGTGCGTATAATATGTTGCCCGCAAGCACAGCCATTAAATTACCAAACATGACAGATGGCGTTGGAATGATGAAATGAAAATGGTGCCCGCTATGGGTGCGTACGTATATGTCCATATTGCGCAATTGTTTCCTGCATTAATTAGCAGTGAAATAATTTATGGAATATTGCTGATGATTTATTTACGACCTCACAGCCGACAAGGGTGTTGAGTCGTTACGCAACGTTGAAAAGGGCAAATAAAATCTACATCAACGCCGTTAACGCACTATACAACAGCGAAGTTGGAAAAAAGAACACTTAATTAGACACTTAATATTCTCCAATTAAGATTGAATCCCATGACGTATTGGGGTCGCAACAGACGAGTGGCTTCCATCTAATCTCGCTTCAACTCAATGATATAACGTGTAATGATGTGCGTGACGAGGCGAAAGCCGTTTTTACAATTGTCACAGTGGTGCTTAATTTGCAACGCGTCAACAGAATTGCGTGAGACAGAGGATTACGCGCAACTAGGCAGCCAGTTGTACACGCTAGCGGCGTTGTTGCATGCTTGGTGGCCTATCAATCGTGACTGCACGTGGAGCGCAATTTGCGCAATTATGTTAAGTGAACGGTTTTCGCTCGGCGTTATCCGCTTTTTGCGCTCGACAACAAATTGCAAACTAAAGCGTGTACGCTCTGTTCATCGCACAGCGCCACCTACATCACCCTAATACTGCCGAAGTTGCTATGTGGGTGGGGCTGCGCGGGGAGCCTTTTTCCAGCTTTGTGGCGAATTTTGCCAGCGTAGTCCCCACTTTGAGTTTGCGTTTGTGTTCCAACCGATGAGTTTACGTTTGCAGATTTGCCAATGGGCCACCTCATTCTGCGGTTTTGTTGATGCGTCGATTGTGCAAATTCTTTGATTGTTTTGATTGTCCATTATACCTAAATCCGTAGTAAATTTAATTAAGCTTATTGAAATTTGGTATCGTTTAATGTGACTACAGATAAGTTATTTTAGAATTCGGTAATTAAATTTACCAAGCAATATTTACAGAAAAATATTAAAAGCCTATATTTTAATATTAATAAAATAACTGAAATTTGTCAAAAACAAGAAGCTAACAGATTAAAAGTGTAAATTTGATTATTCCATCACTCTGTCATTATATGGATAATCATCAAGGGGATTAAAGTGTAAAATTACGAATATCGCTTGTGCAAGCGTTTTCTACACCTTTCTGCATTAGTATGCAACAGAGCGAGCGATGATACCCAGCTATAGCAACGCCTATCAAAGTGTCAGTGTATCAGTAAAAGCAGCAACGCGAACGCACGTAAATGTGTTTGATTTTATTGTGGACGTGCCCTTTCTGTCGCTGCGCCGATAGAAGGATTGCGGATGCGCATGGGGCGGAAGTAGTGCGAAATAACGCGCAAACAGCCTCCCCTACTGCGTGGCCTGCGTAAAAACTACGGGGTGTAAAGCGACATGAGTGGCTCTTCAGAAATGCGTACCGAGAAATAGACATTGACATACATTGAGATATTGACTGGATGTCAATATTTCAAAAAATGGAAAGATATAAAAATGAAATAAAACAGACC
>WSZQ02088001.1:4047-14669 GCA_019419845.2 Weissflogia rhopalogaster
GATACAATTTCTACAGATGTATCTTCATTAATTTATCTACTTTTAGAAAATTGTGAAGCTTACAATTTGACCGGAATTCACAAATATATTAAATTATTAAATTATTGGAATTTGAATTTTTGTGTCTCATGTCAAGGGATCGGGGGCAGGACTGTCCTCATCTTCGTTCGGAGGAGAGGGTCCCCTATGTACATTTTTCATTCTGGTGTCTTGTCAGAAAGGAATATTTTCTAATATCTCCGGACTCTCTGCAATGTTGCAGGAAGACTGTCAGGAAAAAAGAACTTTAGGAAAACAAGACTTGCTCCCTGAGTTCAAGGGAAAGTCGGGTCTGAAAGTGGGTCTGATTGAAGAGAATTTGAGGACCCGTACTCTATTCGCCCTTAATCCCTTCATTTATTTCTAGGTATTATGAATGTTCGCTATCTTCACATGCTATCTATTGTGCTGCAGTGTGACGCCATGTTGTTTTCGGACGTCCAAGGTTTCTCGCGGGATGCTCTCTCTTTGGCTGATCGTATGACCTAGTCATCCCCATTTTCACTTTTTTAATATCTTCGCAAATTTGTACTGGCCAGATAATTTATGAAAATGATTTACGATGTAAATAACATACTGAATTATATATTTTAAAAGATATATAATAAAAAAATACAATTTAAAATAATGATTACTTAGTCTCCATTACTTATTTTTAATATCATCAGAATGCAGTAATTCTTGATCAGGAATACACATATGTTTAATATCATAAGCATGTAATACTTCTTGATTGGGAAAACACATGCGTCCCAACGAAATGAATTTTAAAAGCTAAAAAATAAATCCAAGATTAAAATACCCCCAACAATCTGTCAACAGCTTTACCTTATTATTAAATGTGTTAACATTTCTATTACCCGTTATATAACTGTGCGTGTAGAAATTGTAGAATAAAACCAAGAACATAATTGCCTGTGCGTAGGTAAGGTGCATAAAAACTTTAGAATAGTCGCACTCAATGAACAGCAATTGGGCCGCGTGGAGACCAAAGATTGTGAATTGTACCATTTGAAGTACGGTTAAGTAGCTTTTCCACCATAGATAGCGCTTCATATGTGGACCCATTGCGGCAAGCATGTAATAAGCGTACATGACAATATGTACGAAGGTGTTTAGTAGACTGAAAAACGTTGAGTGGCCACCCCCTACAAATTTAACGCCCCACCAAACGGTCATTGGCACGGTCATGTGATGGATTACATGTAATGCGCTGATTTGATGATTGTTTTTTCGAAGTATGAAAAATAGCTGGAAACGGAAAATCTTTAACGTTCTTTAATTTGAAAATGCCGTATAATATAGTATTGTATCATACCGTATCTAGGAATTCTGAGAATTTAGAGATGAAGTAGAGATAGAAAGCCCATAAAATCTGAAATTTAAGTTCTAATAATTAAATGTATCTACAGAATTGTACATAGAAGCATTTAATATACCCGTATAGCTTCGGGACTGTTACTGTAATCAACTGGTTGACATCGTAGGTTGTAAGATGTAAACCAAAATGTTGCAAACTGAAAGAATATTTATAGTAATGTACAGTAGATATGTTAGATGATGACTAAGTATCGATATTTATATTTATCGATATTTTCTATTTTCGTTATTTAAATATCAATTTCAAATAAGCATATGTTTACTTCGACGTTTCATTTTAATTTAAAATATGAATGAATGTTACAAAATATAAATGAATGGGACTTTTTACACGTCTACTTGTCTGGCGACTGCCCCTCAAAAATTAGTACTGCGCCAGCACCATCTCCTGGCGTTGTTCGTAAATACCCGACAGGGGTTTTTCAGACGATGTGCAAAACGCCAAAAACAACAATTTGTTGGCAAAAATCAGCATTTAAAAAGTCCAGAAGGCATGATTTACTTATATAAAATATTTAGGCTTCCGACTAATGCAGGTCAATTCTTTTCCAAAGTCACGTAAACCAACGGACTAGTGGTAGGGAAAAGGCGTTTGAAGCGGTAGGTTTATCAGAGGTGGCGGTGGGTATGTTGCTGATAAGGAATGAGTTAAGCGTGAAAGTCGGAACGATAGGAGGTGGAGGAGCAGGAGCGGCAAAATAATATCGATAGAAGCACATATAACCCACTATATCAAGCAGTGCAGACAATCGGGATGAGACCCAGATATATTGGCGATAGAGAGTTGAATGTGGCGTATAAAAGACTGATAGCTATAGCACGGTGTGGATCGGAAGAAAGGGGATGGAAGGTGTGGATGGGAGATGAATATGTCAGGTGTATCTTATGTGGAAGGGGGAGGGATTTCTGGGAGCATGTTGGGAGTGATTGTATAGGAATGAAAGAGGAGTGGGCGCGTGATTGCCACGGAAAAAAGGGGAATGAAAAAGTAGCTGAGTAAGGATGGAAGGGGGGTGGCAAATTTGAAGGTGATAACAAAGCGGAAGGAAACAGCGCGGAATGGACGCCAACCTACCCCCTATCAACTACGGGGAGGCGTCAAATTGAAGGTACCTAGGGAGTGAAGGAGGAAAACGCCGGGCAGAAGGAGTCCGGAGTAAGAATAGTGAAAGTGCAAAAGAAGTTTAGCGGGTTTGATTATTTTTTGTTGGAATGGTATTTATTTAATCAATTTTTGTTTGATAGTACTTAGTATGTTAAGTTTTACTTGTTACTTATTATAATGAATGTATGTAATGGAATGGGGGCGGGCAGTAATGTGCCAATAAAGGTTGTCTACTACTTTTGAATAATTTTTCGGAGTAGACAGGATTCCATATATTACAGATTCCGCATAAAACAAATTTCATTGCATATGTATATCTTTCCGGGCAAGAGTCACATCAGAACAATGAATCGAATAATTTCGAATAAAATCATAGAACACATTCCGAAAAAGAAGCGGGTGTGTTTCTGATGTGTTGATATACTCACTTCTTTGAATAGATATATACTAATTCCGACTTGCATTGCATTATATAGAATAATAATGTTCCGCAATTCAAATGGTTTTCTATTTGTCATCAAAAATGGACCCAATACTGTCGCTACAAATGCATATAACAATGATATACACATTGTAGGTATTGGTGATTCCATAAAAATCCATCCTTTTACTCGTGGATCTAAAAAGGTACATATTTTGTATTGGTAAAAATTAATACAATTACTTTCGTCGTACTAACCACTTATATTATTCAAATACTCCACATGATGATCCCAGTAATTCATGTTCGTTGAATACACAGAAACCCGTTGAATTACGACTGTAGGACTAATCATTTGGTGTTGTACAGGATTATTTATAAACTCGCTTGTTCTTTATTTTTCAATAGTGAATAGCATTCTAATGAATATAATCTTTTATGTGTTGATTGAAAGTACGTCGTAAACGCATCGGAAAATATCCGCAATTTAAGTTTAAAAATACAAAGTATAATAGATGTTCGTAAACGATTTATGATGTTGTTGTGAACTGATGACCATCAGTATATGTGTCCATCATTGCCTAATTACCAACCATTTAAGAATTTCTTCATAAAAGAAGCATCTGTTTGTTTTACGCATTATCATATAATATAGCTGTTTCATGTATGTGGGTGGTCACTTCTGATTGAAATATCAGCGTTTACATAAGTTTTTCATAATTACGACATTACAGTTCATATGCTTATTTTGCAGCTTGGTTGCCAAAATCTTGTTAAATGTGTTGTTAAGATGCTACTTTGAAGGCGCACACTTAAATCTGATTTGACATATTGTTAGCATTTTATTCTGATAATAATGCGTTTTTTAGCGCCTTTGTGAAGCTAATTTATATAAAATGAATGGCATTCAGCGTCCCTGTACGGAGAGTAGCCTTGTCAAAAAATAGTAAAATTTGTCAATCTGCGAGTTTATTCTGTAACGGTTTTATCTGTGAAAGCCTGGGTTTAAAAGCGAACTAAAACTCGTTGACAACGCCCCCTCGTGTAATATAAAAGACTGTACGCATGAAAGTTATTTTATTTTCATTTGTTATTAAAAGAATGTATATAAATAAAACAAAAAAAGAAACAACATTTCTGAAAAATGATAAATTCAATTACCAGTATTCTAAAAGAGAACGGCTATTCTCATTTTCCCAATATGCATGAAATATAGTCACTAGTCAATTTGAAGAAAGATTGGACGCTTCGTTCGCTAGTACCACAAATAAACATGTTAACACACGAGCTGATGCAATTAATCACTGTTATTTTAGTATCAAGTATCAACAAGCTCTCGCGCACTCACGTTGGTTTCGGTTTTGAACACAGAACCTTCAGAACCAAGCAATAGTCGGGCGCATTCGCGTCGATTTCGGGTTTGAAAACAGAACAAAGCAATGGTGGGGCGCACTCGCGTCGATGCTGGTATCGGAACCCGGTACTTTCAAGATCAGCTGATTCTGGTATAGAAACCGAAACTTTTACGAAAATCCGAGATAAAACCTTGAAAGTAAAGGGCCGGTTTAACCCGAAACTGACAAGGCGGAAAACCGAGTAACTCGGAATTATCGGGTACCCTTGACATGCCTAACGGAGAGGCACATAGAGAAATAACATGAAATAGCGAGAATAGAGAGGAAGTAAGATTTCATTGAAATGGATGATAGTGAGTACCAAACCATGGATGTAGAGTGGGAGTTTAGAAGAAATTTGCCGGAAAAATAAGGTTGAATATGGTTCAAGAGATCTTTAAATAAAGGCAATTATTCTTCGAATGTTTTTATACCTAATTAAGTGCTTTTTCCGAATGGGAACAAGACCTCGGAAAGTTGAAGTACGGACCTGGCAAAAATACAGTAAACCCTTGATAACGGTGTTAATAAATCCCCGATATTTATTCACTCAATATAATTTTAATTAACAATAGAAGCGGGCAATATCTTATATATAATAATACTTCAATGGACACAATTGGTTAAACGGGTTCTGAATTTAACAATATTTTACTCTCGGATTGTAACACAATAAAGCCCTTCTCAAACTTGATAGGGTATTTCACACACGGGTGCATGGTAAATTTAAATCTGTGCAATAAAGTAGCGAGACCCAATTTTGCCTGCAAGTACCCAAAGCGCAATCCAATACACATCCTTGGTCCTTCTCCAAACGGCAAGAATGTATACGAAGGCCTATTTGAACAATTCTCATCCGAAAATCGCTCTGGATCAAAAACATGCGGTTCTGGATAATATTCTTCATCGTGGTGGATTGCGTAAACAGGAATAAAAATCTGTGTATCTTTTTCCAGGATCACATCAGTACCGGGAATCGAATAATTTTTAGAACAACCTCGATTTAGGATTACCAAGGGTGGATACATTCTCAATGATTCGTCAACAACTTGTCCGAGGTACTTCATTTCTTGGATTGCGTCGTAGGTTATTTCATTATTATGTTTTTTCATAACTTGCGAAATTTCATTTCTAACTTTGTCCTGAATTTCTTGATTCCTTGCCAACTCCAGGAGAGTGTAAGTCATCACCGTGGACGATGTTTCGAATCCAGCAATGTAGAAAACGAAAGATTGGTTGATTATTTCTTGCATATCCATACGTTCATTAGAATTTTCTTTGCTTCGTAGATTTAACAGCAATTGCAAGAAGTCGTTTCGTTCCACGTTATTGTCTTGACGATATTTAACGGTGTCCTTTGTTATATTGGTATAGAAATCTTCTAAATCTCGTTCCATTAAGGTCAGGCCAAAGAATTTACATATTTTTGGAAACGAAATTGCCAGAGATTGTTTTAATATACTTGCAGAAAAAGATGACAATAGCTCTTTTCCTTTCTGATGGAAATCAGATCTATTGTCTTTGAAACTGTTGCATTCAATACCAAATGCACAACTTCCAATGACATCGGTTGTGAATTTCGATGCAACATCTTTCATATCAATTGCTTTGTTAACTAGAGTGTGTTCCTCTAAACACTGAATGAGCGGTTTGGTGCAATCCTTGATGGTGGGATACATATTTTTCAATTTGCCAGAAGTAAACGTCGGTGTTAACTTAACTCTGAGTTTCTTCCATCGGTCCCCACCAATATTGAAGAGATGCATGGTTATTGGCTGATGTTTCTCATTCATATAAATTCCCTTCTCATCGAAATACTCAAAATCCTTTGTCATGATCTGCTTGAGAAGTCCTGGATCAGTAGGCATGTAGATTGGTTGATGAAAGAGATAAAAACCGCCATGTTTGTAGCCCATCTCCTTGAAGTAACGATAAAACTGGTTGAGTTGGTAAATAAATTTTGGTTTGGTGTGGCCGGTAATAATAGATGGAGATGGATATGAAGGTACGTTGTGCCTCTTCCAATAAGAAAATGTATGGTAAAAATAAATCACCATAAGTATGGAGGTAATAATAAATAAAATTATGGGTAACATTTTCGTTATTTTCGGAAAAGACACTGCTCAAGTAGTTCTTTAATGTTGGACAGATAATTTGTCACTGGTAAAAAATATGTTTGGTTGCCAGTATTTATTACCAATTGTTAGCGTGTCTCTTAAAACTGATGAATAATGCTATGATGATATAACAAATGTGAACCGTGCTGTATCATTCGCATGTTTCGCAGTAATAAATATTTTTGAGAAGAAATATTAATTAGAGCATGACTTTCAAATTTAATTTAAAATCACCGTTACGTTCATTGGAAATAATAATATTGTATTTGGTCCATAGACCTTGCTATCGACCTAACTGGTCCTTCAGCCATTTTTATATATAATTTATTATTACGTTCATTGGATTAGTGTTATTTGTATAAATTATGATTGATAAAATTATTGACTTTGCTTACTCAGCAAGTTGTTATCAGAAGTAGTATTTGGATATTTTTACTTTGGCTCTATAATCAATACATTAATTTATCACTTAAATAATATATACATATAACAAAAATACGAATAAAATAAAAACAAGAAATAAACTCCCCAGGCAATCGCGCGCCCACTCCTCTTTCATTCCTATACAATCACTCCCAACATGCTCCCAGGAATCCCTCCCCCATCCACATAGGATACACCTGACATATTCATCTCCCATCCACACCTTTCATCTCCTCTTTTCCGATCTTCCGATACAATTATATATAGCACACCGAATAATCATAATGTCCCACCAATCTAAAGCTCCAAACAAATCGTATAATCTATTTTTTAAATTAATCCTGGGCGGACAACGCCCTGCGACCAACTTTGATCTATTGTGTATGGACCAATCTATGGGCTGTTGTATATTTTGTAGGATCGGAGTCCGGATGCTATGTATGAATTATTTCTAAGTCTTTCAACTTAGAAACGCAACACTAGATCGGAGTACCTTAACGTGGGAGTTAAATCGAGTATCGCAGCTCTGCCCAAACAGTGTCTATCAAACAGTGTCTAAGTTTAGAACAAAACTGATTTAATTAAACTAAAAACTCCAAAAAGAAACTTAAACATCCCTCCTCTTTACAATACTAGCATGGGGATGGAAAAATCTACCTACGTTTTTTTGTGCGGATGGCATTCTCGCGTTGCAGTAAAAAGTACCTTAGGTATATAAAGATGGGTGCAAGAGATAACTAATTGACTACAAACGTATTTTCAACAACTAACAATTGTCTGAATTTTCTGCTAGGTCGAAAGCCATAAAAAAACATTTTAACTTTCTCTAACATTACAATAAAAATCAAATCCTTAACTTGAAATACATAAAATAGAAAACGACAACCTAATTTGAAGCACACAAAGAGATAACGTTCGCACAAGTCACAATATTTTACATTCAAAACCAACAAAATATCAAAACACAAACAGGCACACAACAGGGCTTTTCAAGTAATTTTACAAGTTCAAGTAATTTCTACAAGTCATTATTGACGTCGCGTCGATGACTTGCAGAAATTTCTTCCGCTAGTGCCGATCATCCAATAAGCTTGTAAAAATGCAAAGTAATTATTATTGGTTGTGAATGATGTAGCTTGGTATAGTATTGCGCTTTCGTATTTTTATTTTGCGACGCAGTGAGATGATTGTTGTGTTCAACTTATAATATATAAGGAACGTTAATGATAGTTATCCTCATTCATTCCACAAAGTTCTCTATAACCATTTTACCAACATTTTGTTGTTTTACCAACAACCTACAGTCCTCTCCATTAATTCTCTATAACGCTAAAACTCTACTTATAAATTTATTAACCAGTGAAAATACCACACGAAAATGATAGCTTTAATTTTGTTGATCTTCGTAGTCCTGTTGATGGTGCTATATTTTCAATATACATTTTCTTATTGGAAGAGGTGTCATGTACCATCGTATCCATCACCGTCTCTTATTACGGGACATGTCAAGGCAAAATTCATTTTTCAAATCCTCGAGTTTTACCAATACTTCAAGGAGAAGGGCTACAAACACGGAGGGTTCTACCTTTTACATCAACCTATCTATATGCCAACTGATCCAGATCTTCTCAAGCAAATCATGACCAAAGATTTTGATTACTTCAACGAGAAAGGACTTTATATGAATGAAAAAGATCAACCCATAAGTATGCATCTCTTCAATATTGGCGGTGATCGATGGAAGAAACTCAGAGTTAAGTTGACACCAACTTTCACTTCTGGAAAATTGAAGACTATGTACCCAACGATGATGGACTGCACTAAACCTTTAATGGAATGTTTAGAGGAACATACTCAGGCTAATATAGCAATTGACATAAAAGATATTGCATCCAAATTCACCACCGATGTGATTGGAAGCTGTGCTTTTGGTATCGAGTGCAATAGTTTCAAAAACCATCGTTCCGACTTCCATCAGAAGGGTAAAGACCTATTATCGTCATTTACAACAAGCATATTAAAGCAGGCTTTGGCGATATCCTTCCCAAAAATATGTCAGTTCTTTGGAATGATCTTGATGGACCGAGATATAGAAGATTTCTACACTAACATTACAAAGGAAAACATCAAATATCGTCAGGACAATAACGTAGAACGCAATGACTTCTTACAATTATTATTGAATCTTCGAAAGAAGGACAATCCCAACGAACGTATTGATATGCAGGACATTATTAATCAATCCTTTGTTTTCTACGCTGCTGGATTCGAAACATCATCCACTGTGATGACGTATACCCTCCTGGAATTGGCCAGGAACCAAGATATTCAGGATAAAGTCAGGAATGAAATTATGCAAGTTCTTCAGAAACATAATCATGAAATTACCTATGATGCCATCCAAGATATGAAATATCTGGGACAAATTGTGGACGAATCTTTAAGGATGTATCCACCTGTGGTTGTTTTAAATAGGGGTTGTTCTAAGAATTATCCTATCCCTGGTACTAATACAGTCCTGGAAAAAGACACGCAGGTTTTTATTCCTGTGTTTGCAATTCAGCGCGATGAACAATACTACCCGGAACCGGAGAAATTCGATCCAGACCGATTTTCGAATGAGAACAGTACCAGTAGGCATCCATATACCTTCTTGCCATTTGGAGAAGGACCGAGGATGTGCATTGGGTTGAGGTTTGGGTACTTACAGACAAAACTGGGTCTTGCAAAATTGCTGCAAAGATTCAAGTTTACAGTACACCCTAGTGTGGAATATCCGATTAAATTTGAGAAGGGCTTTGCTGCTCTGCAACCCGAGAAGAAAATTATATTAAATTCTGTTCCAGTCTAATGTTTTTAACTATTGCTTACTATATTTATGGGCTATATTATTTAAAATGTGTTTCTATGTTTATTTTAGAATTATGTTAAATGTGTAAATATTGGGAAAATATATATTTTTAAATATGATTGTTTTTTTTTTTAATTTAGGTGCATTGAAATTGCAACATTGCTATGTGGCAAATTGATGATGCTTATTTGAAGGACCATGAGAAACGTTCCAGCTCGATTGAATCAAGAAAATTATTGATCAGCTTTGCACTTTGCTGTTTATGGGACTATGAATTATTTTGATGGGCAACGTTTTTGCCTGGCTCCACTATGGACTTAAGAAACAGTGAACTGGTTTGTTTTGCATGCACAAACTAGATAGTTTATTTGAATACGATCTAACTGCTTGATGGTTCAAATCATAATAATAAGCCTAACAGAATTTGCCTCAACTCTCTCCTCCTGAGTGGTCAGCGCACACGCGTTCTCCCCGTGATCGGCCTAACTGATGTGCCAAAACATATGGCCACAACCAGACTCTCCTGAACTGCTAAAGGTAGATGGTTAGACCAAGAACTACTAATTTATCATGCTGTGCTGCATAGATGTTTCTTAAATCTAAATCTTAAGTGCTTAAATCTGGCCCAAGATTCAAATGGGGCTCTCTTGGGTTTAGAATGCTCTATGCCGAAATTACTAATCCTACGAAGTGAAAAATCAAGTACTACTTTCGAAACAACATCTTTTAAGGAACAGGAATATCAATTATTTTTAATAATAATAAATATATTTTAATGGCTATCGACTTTTAAGGTCTTTCCGCCGAGAATGTTCATTTTGTTTTTTACAAATTAATAAAACAAATGAATTATATAATTGTATAAATGAAAAATTTCAATTACAAACAAGCA
>WSZQ02088034.1:0-14661 GCA_019419845.2 Weissflogia rhopalogaster
AAAGAAGGCAACTAGAATGGTACGGGCACGTTGAGAGAATGGGCGAAGAAAGGCTCCCTAAGCAAATAAAGAACTGGTCACCGCGAGAAAACAGAAAAAGAGGTAGGCCGAAACGTTCATGGCTACAAGGAATACAGAAGTGTATGTCCGAACGACAACTTGCTGTGGAAGCCTGTATTAACCTTGAAATCTGGAAGGAGGGAACCAGAAGGCATAAAACGCTATAGAACCAGGAAGATGATGATGATAAACATTTCTTGTTACAAAGACGAATGTCCTTTGGAGCACACAACTGAAGTTAAAGTGATTTCTAAATTGCCCACTTGAAGATCAATAACTTTTAACGTTCAAATTTTTCAATACAGCGAAAATTCAGAGAATATTATTATTGCCTTCTAACACTATAAACAGTTCTTCACTGCTGCTCAGCTCTGATAGAGGACCATACTGATACAGGATAATGACGTCATTAGATATTCATAAACAACATCAATAATTATTCCACCTTGTGAAATGTTTAGCACATCATGTTATAATAGGAACATGATTTCTCATTACATTTATAATTATTATTAAAGGGTATATAAATATCTCAAGAAAAGTTAAAACCGGATTGTTAGCTTCAGAGATATACGCCGCCACAATTTGGCTTGCATTCCCCAATTTACTCCCCAACATAAGCGCGAATATAGAAGTTTTATTTCAACAATATAACCAACATTTCACATATTTAAGTCACATCAAATTTCACATGAAATTATAATAAAGAACTAACGTCACAAGAAAACACAAAATCAAGAAATAAATGAAATGAACTTTTTGAAATAAAAACTGCCAAATCTGGCATATAATCATTCATGATATTAAGGTAATGCTCATTTAATTTTATATGCCGATTTTAACACTTTGTAGTCATTTCGTAAATTCAGTTCATAAATTCTACGTTAAGAACCAAATAATAAAATTGTTAAGATAATAAACTGGTACCATAACAACCTTTAGGAAATTACTTTGGCAATATATTATTACACATTAACTAAATTAAAGCCATTATCTAACAATATCATTAGCCGGTCCTTTGGCATTAACAAATGACCGTCATTATTATTATAATTATTCATATTCATATTCTAATATTGCGTATAATCATAAGATAATAGACGATAATTCAACATTTTATATATGACTTGTTTACTGTTTCGTTTAATATCGAAAACCAACGAACATTTGCACGATATTATGTGAGATCAAATGCCTGTAATACTTTAAACCATGTCGTTAATTTCGTATTTAATTCGTTTCCCGTATCTGCAAATACTACAACATCGTCCGGAAATGTGCAGTTCCTGATTAACTTTACCTATTATCTCATCCATGAATAATATAAACAACAGTTGATTTAGACTTCCACCATGTCTTACTCCCATTTTTGTCTCAAATTCCTGCGACTCTAAATTGTTGTAGATAACCCTATTGTTTGTTTTCCGGTATATATGGAAATGTTTATTATGAGCTATAAATTTGTATTTGGTAGATGAGCCAACACTCAAATTTCTTATAGGAATTCAAGATATGAGCCATTGACAATATCTAGCATCAGAATATACCAAAATGAGGGTTGTACGAGAACACTAAGCGACGTAGCAGAGCAAGAATGGTCAAGACCGGGAGATCATAGACCAATGAGTAAGTATTTTGCAACGACGTACACATTACTACAAATATTTTGATAAGAATATAAATAGGAAGTTAGGTACAATCCGGATATTTATATCTCTACGACTATACGTAGAGTCATGAATTCATGGAAGTTTACATGTGTATATTTCATTTATTCGTAAAGTTTCCAATAATTTTTAAATTAAATTTCTCTTGGAAATAGTTTCCTGGCATTGGATTCTTTTACTACAACTTGAAACAATTTTCATAAACTTTCCTCAACTTCCAAGAATGTTCTCCTCGAAATTACTTCCAAACGCAATCTTCGCTGCTTTTATTTGCCTGTATTACGTGTTGTTTTGCACTAATGTTGCATACTAAGGCCGCTGAAGCATGTAAACGACTCGAACACGATCCATGACCAATGTCATCCGATAAGATTACGTTTTCCTACCCATATTTTCATGACATCCTCAAAAACCGCCAATCGTCAGTCACAAACGAGCCCTGCACAAAGAGCTTGCCACTTCTGATAAGTTATTTTGCAGAAAAATAAATATATAACACATTCGGACCTTCGTCAAAAATGCTTAACCTGTTTTCCATGTGGATCTTCGATTTCAGCTAGGGCCAGCGTGTTGTTTGGTTATATTCGCTCTGGTTAAGCTCGCATTGATTTGGAATAACGGCCGTCACGTCTCGATGCCGGCTTGTTATTCCACCCGGATGTGTTTTTCCGCTTTTCTGCATGTTTCGCCGAAAGACGAATTCGCCGCGCGTGGTTAACGGAAGCAGAAGAATAGCGCGCCGGCGAGAAAGCGGGGCATGAGTGGGTAAATATGGTGGAGGCGCCGAGTGAGCACAGGAAAATGTTGCGAAATCAGATGTGGAGCACGTGGATCGTGGAAATCGTCGAGAATCAGACGAAGCCCGCCTGATAATAGGTAATAATGCGACGTGACGTTTACTTATCGATCTGGATTTTGCATTTTCGACGGGCTGAAGTTGTGGAAACATCAAACCAGCAACCGGAAGACGTCAAACCAATCAGACAAAAAGCTCGGAAATCCGGAATATACATGAAATATAAACATCAAAAATGGAATCATCCCTTTAATATATTATTACATTTATTGATTATCATGTACATCATAATACAGCGGTATTCAAACTTTTTTTACAACATATCTCCTCTCCGTTTTTGTATCATTAATAATATAAAATCTTATAAGAAACTACTGAAAAAAGTTGTAATAAAAGAAAATAAGTACCTGTCAATGGATAATATCTTTCTCTGGACGTTTTTATCCTTCATCACAGCGACAATGTGTTTATCCAGTTTTTGTAGATTTTCGTTTCCGGAAGTGTAGCAAATAGTGTCGTAAACACCACATGATTTATAAACACGTTGACGTGACAAACACGCTGTGGTGACACGCTGCGTGCACGTGGCGCAGCGTGAATTGATAGAGGCGCCAGGCTGCGATGGGAAAATGCTCGCTGTACCATCATAAACGCGGAGCAAGTTCCGGCTTTCTGTGTTCGGATGCTCTATAACTCTATTGTGCGTATGTGGCTTGCACAACATGCAACAATAATTCAACCGAGTATAGAATTATTCATTTTCTAACAAACTTCTGCAGGCTACTAATGCTTTCCCTCTTGAATTCCACATCTGAATAAGATCAATACTCGTTGAGTACTCGTTTGTTGTCGGAAACCTATACAGATTGTTGCGTTATTCCAGACACCTGGCGATGTTTTCCATGTTGAAAACAATGGAATCAGATATTGCGTCATGTCGTGCATCTGTTGCTTTTCGATTATCAACTCCTTAGCTTTCACGGAGCTAAAGGTGCATGTCGCACCTGCAGTTCGTAAAAATGTGTAGTAGGTAAAAATGAGTAAATAATCCTATGTAGTTTTTCAGATGTTTATAAAAAGTAAATTTCAATTATAGAACATAGAAAAAAACAAAAAGTACAACATTTTATAGATTACAACGAATCATCTGTATTACGCTTTTATGAAGATAGGCAGGAAAGGGATGAAAGTAATAATGAATGCTGTTAACGCGATAAAAATACAAATGTAGATCAACACTGGGTCGAGATAAAGTACGAGCTATCCAAGATTCATAAAGCAGAAATAACAATTTGTAGGTTGGGGCTCTAAGAAAACTCTTAGAGCCCCAACCTACAAATTGTGCAAACAATTAAAATAACATATTCAAACAAAAACCCTTTAGAATTAAATAAAAAAATTCAGTATTTGAAGCTACCGTCAACAGAAATATTAGTATCTTTTGATGTTAACAATTTGTCTATTCCCATGTGCAAAGTACTACACATTATTTCTTAACAAATTAATACAAGTCAAATAGAGAAAAGTCATGAAATCAAGAAGCAGTTAGAAACAGCGGCGCGATTATGCTGCACTTTCTTCTCTCTTCTCTGTGTCATGTAAGAAAATCTAGATGTCCAAACCTATTGGTGAGGCATTACATAAATAATTATTTTGCTCCTAGACCCTATTCTTGTTGCGAACAGTCGACAACTTTCGACGAAAAGGTCTTTTAGAGAGAAGTAATTCGATGAAGTTTCAGATTTGACTAACTTTATAAAAATGCACCTCGACTGAAGTCCACACCTCCAACTTTCCACACCACCTATGTGGTAGTGGTAGTCAAACCTACCCTTATCCAATCCGGCCACACCCCGTCTACCACTTGCTCTCTTTCAACATCTAGAAAATGTGCCACGAAATGCTAGCCTTAAGCACAATACTGCTAAAAAATCTTCGCTGCACATACTGCACTACTCGTAAGTCGATTCTGCCCGATTTATGGGATGTCGTTGACGGACAGAAGGTACCACCGGATGTGCTCGATCAAAACACTAACTCAAAAATCACCCAAATCCCTAATTGTATACGACAGAAATATATGTCAAATATATGTCAATTGTAGTCTCGCTGCTCAAACAATGTCTGTCATTTCCAACATCTATACTTTTGGTTCACCCTCATAAAACTTACAAAAATACTTTAAAAATAGACAACGAGCGTGCACTAACGGTTCCTAACAATTCTATTTTCTCCCTTGCCTGTCAGCGCGATAGCCACGTTCGTAAAACAAATATACAAATCTAAAAACAATCGATCGTGCCAATTTTTTTCATTAATTCCGTGAATTAATTCATTAGTGATTCATTATTAGCGATAAACGGTCGTCACCAATTTTGACGCGAAAGCGCCATGTTAAACAGCCATCAATACAACAATCGATGTATCGCCCTCCGAAACACTGCCATATAAACAGATTTATACATAAATAATGAGAAATTTATAAACGTATGTTACGTCTCTATTACTCTAAATAAGTACAAGTTGAATGAAAATACAAAAAGACAGTTTGACAAACGAAATAACAATTACAATAAAACTAGTAATGTAAAACAATATATGATTTTATGCAGGTACCTACAAAGTATTTTTGTACAATATAACAAATACAACAAGCATGATTAAGTATTCCCCTAAGCAGAATAAATTTGAGTTTCGTGGCGAAAAGAAGAAGTTGCTACGTGGAAACGCCACGTGCGGAAAGTGCGCAAGAATGGCGATATAATATATGCGCGGATAAATCACACGAGCGGCGCGCGATTGTGAAAAACGCACAAATCCCACACTCACACAATTTTCCACACACGCTGTGCATCGTATTAGGGCAGGTTAGCAGGTCGTTTGGGAAACACTTTTCCACTAGGCCCCCCCAAACGCGTCATATTCTCATATGCCCGCCATTTGCGTTCATCCCAAACTAGATCCTATTATTCATGCCAATTTCATGTATTCGCTAGATTGTTATTTTTCATATTTTTATATAATATCAATACTTTTTAGGGGAAGGGGACAATTTATTTAGACTTCATATAGAATTCTATGAATTCTGAATATTATAATATCCTTAATTTTGTGTTTGTTGATCTATTTTGAGATGACACCCTCCCGTTAGGCCACCACAACCTGACTGTGCCATCAGCTACATCAAAATCATACCCTCGGACCTTATATCTCTTTATTTGGACTCAATAGGCTTATGTGTGTCAAATACATACATGTTACAAAAGATTCTCAGCCTGCAAAGTACTTAACTCTAGACTAAATCCTGTTGAAGTACAGAAACAAATATAAAAACGTCAAATGTAATTTTATACGTTACAGTTACACAATGCAACGATTACCTCTCCCAAAAGTTATCACTCCAAAAATGTATTTTTGTTCATATTTTGAAAACTACGCATGATAGATAAAAACAGTTTTCACATTTGCAATCAGCATTAAAACTACATTAGGAAAAGTAAGTTAATAGATGTAGTCATATATGTATTTTTATTACGAAATTTATAGGTGTTATCAATCTTCCAAAACGTTTTTTTCTCATAAGATTTAGCTTCGTATTCCCAAAAAAAGTTCCCTGTTATTGCTGCAGGAGTTGCCTGATGTGCCCCTCAATTAACAAAGACAGGTTTAATTGCCATAACATATGGCAGTTTTATATGAACGTTTATATGGACGTCAAAACTCTCAAAAACAAACAACTGTACAGTACCCCATAAAAACATCGTAAATTTAATCAACCAACAACTAAACCAGTAAAACACATTTAATTAAATGGAAATAACCCGAATGTAACAAAAGAGCTAGATTATCATAACGTATACGGGTATATAACCCGATAAAAGTTATTGGTCGTTTGAAGGCTCCGCGTAATGATCGCACAAGCCTGCACTTGTCATTGATCACTAATGGATGCTTGCGAGAGGCGTAAGGGTGGTATAATGGCGGTTGGCAGGCGGTCGATTGCATGCGGATAATTTCAATACTTGCGCCACATTTCCATGGGAGCCGCAAAAGGTGTCCTCGATACGGCCGAGTGCAAACCGTTTTGTGTGTATGTCTCTCAACTACCGATTGTTTCCGCCAATCAAATATTTAACTTGGCAAATTGCAACCTAGTTTCCACCCATCGCCGTCGCTTACACCCGCCACGTGCACCCGTGTACACGTATACCATGACTGTGTATTCATATATCATTTTGTGTGCTTATGTAGTTAAGATATAATATGTATGCAATGCATTTGCTTCCTTATTTATCAGTCTTAGCTGGAAGTTAGGTTGTTCTTGTCAATAATTATGGGTATTAATCATGACATTAAGGACACTTTCCTAATTGATTTTTGTTTAGTTAGTTTCTTGTTTCAAATTAGAATTATCTCTTCTAGGTCTGATAGTTTAAATTAACCCATTGTCAGCAAAGTAAGAATATCATAGTTGATCGTTTGTCATTTGACACGTTGAACAACCTATATTTAGGTTCCCGAAGATAAGTAAGTTTTGTTTTCACATATATTAACACAAATATAAGGTTAAACCTTTTATGCATGTGTAATTAGTTGGAAATGTTTTTAATGGCCCTTGAGGAAATACTTTGAATAAATGACACTCGTTAATGTTTACGCAAGTCATTAGGACAGTGCCTAACAAAAGTTTAAATGCAGTTTTACAGATAGATTAATGTACTTGAAATGTGCCCTATAATTTTTGGGGTATTACACATAGAAGCATGACCTAATTGGTAGTTGAATACGGAATATCATATTTGTATATGCACCAAAATGTGTCTGTTGGATTGAAATTCCACTCTATTCTGTTCGTGGGAATAATTAATCAAACAATAATTCAGTTAGGAATTTGACTTCTAAGACTGTGTTTCCTTCTTAGTTGAAAGGTGTGGATTGCATTTTCAGGGATTGTTGCATTTCCCAGATGCTAATCCCTGGGAAAATGTTTCCTAATTATATATTTCCATTCATGAAAATTTCACATTTCTATTTACTCATTTTTAATCAGTTGAAGTCTCCTAAATACATAGCTATTATAGATTTATATGGATTATAACTATCGATTATAATTATCGATTCTTTAAACTGAGAATGGCTTGAATACGTAGTTAGCACTGCCCGGGTTTAAAATCCGGACAAAAACTCGTTTACATCGCCACCTAATGTAATATAAAAAGACTATACGCATGAAAATTATTTTATTTTCATTAGCTATTAAAAGTATGTATATAAAAAAATAGAAACAAAAATTTGGGAAAAGATAAATTCAATTACCAGTATTCTCAAATAGAATGGCTATTCACATTTTTCCAAATATGCATGAAATACAACCACTGGTCAATGTGAGGAAAGATTGAAGGCTTTGTTCGCTAGTACTACAAATAAACATGTTAAAACACGAGCTGATACGTGATACAGTTTAATATATTGTAGATTCATTACAGGTTATTTCCTGTAGTAGTGGTAGAAAGTATACTCGTTGATTTTAGATCACTTTAAGGAAGCTATAGCATTTCAACCTTTCTCATGCTGTCAGTTACAGTTTCATATATTCTGTTGCATCTAACTTTAACCGTGTATAATGCTGTATTTGCGTACCACATTGGTATTCTCGTTCATGGACATGTCATATTATAATTCCGATTAATCGTCGTCTACACTACACTAATTAATTATTTCATGTTACTACTGTTACTCTGAATTCCAAATCTAAAACATGATATATGATTCACTAGCTAAGTGTAAGTTTTAATACATTAATATTTTTTTTACTAGATCCCAAACAATAAATAGTTCTACTAGATGAATAGAAACTATGAATATATACCAAACACTATTTTTGAAGTAGAACGGGCACTTATATTATCATACGGGCACTTGACTTTGGGAGCAAAATGGTGAATGCGAGCCGAATTTAGGCGGCGCATAGGTCATAAACTAACTACCCGATTTTAAATTTCCTTCTTTAAAATATATACAAATTTAATGTTTTAAATGTTTTTTGTCATTAATAATAAGTAATAAGCGTAACACGTAATCATATTCTCTTCCTCATGCATAAAAATAGCAAAGTACAGAGAAGAATGGAGGAAGAAACTGGTGGAGGCCAAGGAAAAGAAAAACTAAGTTGCGAATTCACAACTCCATCCTGTGCCCCATTATATGCTTTGAATGCGGAACATGGATTCCACACCAGCCTAGCTAAGAACAATTGGTCTGAATGAGAGAAGGATACTGCGAAGAATCTTCTCTTCCACCCGCACGTGCCGGTGGAGGAGCCGGGAAGAAGTGGCACCATCAACGAATAATATGGCCCAAGGACCTCAACCACAAGGCTCAGGGAGGGAAAACGAATACCATTGAGTACTAAGTAATGGAATGTAGGGAAGGCCAAGGGTCAACTAGGACTGTAAGACCATATGAGAGAGACATACAAAGGAAGAGGATACATATTATCTACGGAAGAGATTCCAACCAGACACTAACGAATATCATGACTCTCAATGAAAAATAAGAAATTATTGATATAATAATTATATAATTCTTTTCATATCATTACATTTATATTAAAAAACGACTCTTAATACGTATAACTTTATAAGTTTCTAATCCAATAAAGTCCATGGAACATCGTACCTTTTTTGTAACAGAAACGAAGTCAAGGATTGATTAACAGACTAATGGAAGTCTTGTCATGTAATCATCAATAATCGCCTGACTATTGATCCGAGAAATTAGTCAGTAAAATGTGAGCAATATCAATGTCTTCTCGACCCGTATATCTTAAACCACTCAACTTGACACAAGAGACGAAACGCTTGAGTGACTTTGAAGATAGTTAATCGTCTTTTAAGTAAAGTTATTCTCAAGGGTGATTTTCCCCACGACTCTCCACTCCTCTGCACTTACAAAACAACGAACTCAACATTTTCGAAAAGTATCGTAATATATCCTAATTTAATGTTATAAAAACTGGTTCTTTTCTGGACTAATTTAATATTAAATATAAAATATAAGCGCATAATTAATAAGCTTTAAGAAAAAAGAAAAGAGAAAAATAAAAAAAGAAGCCTTAGAATATGGTCATAAATAAAGAAAACGTGGATATAAGTAGGAAAATAAAAAAGCCACGTGGAATTTAGTACGATGGCAGAAAGCCACGCATTAAGCACGTTGTACTCGACCTGTCCTGTCTCATCAATAATTCAGCGCAAGGATTATGAATTTCTTCCCACGCAGTAGGTGAACGCTCACTCGCCCTGCTTTTCCTGAAACACTTTCCACATATGCACGACTTTTCCGTGCACTTCAAACAATTCGCATAAATTACTCCCAGTGTACATGGTAACCTACTGCCAACTTCACTAAATGTGAGGATTTGCATCCAGTAAATATTGTTTGAGAATTTATTAAATTTTACCCAAAAACTGAAAGTACCGAAAGTAATCAATATAAGTTTGCAAAGTTAACGCGATACAATAGACCCATGCAATGCTGCGGATGGAAGTTATAGTTTAATTTAAGGATTTCGAAGTTTTACGCGCCGTTATTACACTGCGGCGCGAGCGCGTCCAGCAGGACTGCCGACACGTCATAGCAACATCCTGCAACATGAGTTGCGGCGATATTCCCAATGGTGGGCGGTTTCGGCACGGTTTTGCTTGGCGCAGAAGGGGTGGAAAGGGGTTGCGCGTTGTGGTGTAGGCAGGAGCGAGAGAGGCGGGAAAAAGGGAATGGCGTGCGAAGGTGGTATATCCGCGGAACTGGGTCACTTCGATGGCTGAAATAATTTCTGCACCCGCGCTGCAACGTGCAGAGCAACGTGCAGCTATTACAAATCGCCAGCCGTGAGTATGGCGGCAGAGCATGCATATATTTTATATTTCCTGCAAACGGGCGCAATGGTTATTGGCTGTGTTCTGTCAGTGTTTTGTTTTCCACGCCGTCACTGTCCCTGTTTTGCTATACAATTGCATGCTGCATTGTCTGGCTAATGCAGGTCGAGTGCATTAGTGCACTGCTGCACCGCAGTGTTTTCGATTGTTGGACGGAGTCGATCTAGACACGTGGCATATGAATGGGATGGTGGAATAGGGCTGTGGCGGTAGGAAGGAAGAGAAACACTTTGATCGTTATTTTACAGCTTGTCAGGTAGTTTTTGAAACATTAATAGACATTGTTACGACAAGATTATAATGGATACTAATGGAAAACCTTAAAATCTCAATTACTGCACTGAAAGGGCAATAAGCCTTAAAAAACAGAATACTACACTTAAAAGTATTGGACTTTTCATGTTTTACAGGTTCTAAATATTTTAGTTTTACTTGTAAAATTTACTTTTATTACATAAGTAGGAAAGTGCTTCCACTTAACTAATTTGGACAATTATAGAAAACTATGTGCTCTAATTGGATAAATATTATACTTATTAAATTTGGACTCTTTTTTTTTAATTTGTGGCTTTAGGAAATTATCGTGATCAATCCTGACCAACCAAGAACATTGATCATGGTACTTCTCCTAGCTTGCCCTGCTCTCCAATACTTCACCCCGAATTTAATACCCTTCATATTTACGAAAAAACGGTTAAAATGACACTTTTTCGGAGCGCCCTTAAAACCAACTTATCAGTACTTTGTTTGGATACCTTGGATAGATTCCTGAAAATAATTCCAAGGTGGGTATAACTTTCGTTCGTTACAACATAAACCAGCTCGCTACCTAGAACATCTGTTCCCACATAATCCTCTTTCTTTGGTGAAAATCTAGTTACTTTGGAATTGTATTCTTATTCAATATCTAGTTTTCTAGACTATTTAAGAAGGATTCCGTTGAAATGTTGCATTTCATGTCAAGTATTATTTCAATAAGAGTGTTGTGAAATTGTTTTCATTATGCCGTTATTTTTACTGAAATGAGTCTATATAAGTATTTGATACTTAAAGAATACTTAATTACTGCAACAATTTACATTTATTTCGGTGCGTTTATAAAATCTTAACCATTATAAAGTTTCCACCGTAAAGTCTATAAACTCCTACTCGGTAAGGTTGCGAATATAATTTTAATTAAAAAGCAAAAAGATAACAAATAGTTCTCACAATTTTCTTATTTCGTAGGAAACAAAATATTCTGGTTTAGTTTAGAACTTAAGCGAATTTAAGGAAAATAAAAACTTTTCTGTTATTAAAACGAAGATCAACTTGCAAAGTTTGAAACTTTAATTATGTAAAATATATGATGCTACGAGTATAAATCATTGATTCGCTTGAAACGAATAAAAGTTTTAACAATCTATAATATTCATATGCATTGCATATTACTATCGATTTTTAAACAATTGAAAAAACTTATTCATATTCACAGTAAAATCGCTTTGTTACTGTTATGCCATGAATGCGCATGGACTAACCGACCTCTAGAACAGTGCATCTGAAAATGTATGACTAAGAAACACATTTGTGTCTAAAACAGGTTTCTTCATAATCCTATAGAAAAAGCTTATTTGTTTTTTCAACAACACAGAACTTTGCAACATGAGGTAAATGATCCGCCAAGATCATTGCTCAACTAATTCTTTCAACTCTTCTAATTCTCTCTCACAATACTTGTTCTGCTCTCCTGATACTCTATCCCAAATTTTATAATTATTACTTTCAATGTGTTTCATTTAAAACCATTCAAATTCATGATAAACCGGTCAAATGGCACTTCTATGACATATACTATTCGGATTTTAGAAAAGACACGGTTTAATGGAATTAACGTGCTAGAGAGGGAGAGGTTTTGACCAATGGATTCGATTTAAAATGGTACTGATCACAACGGCTTTGCAACATTAGGTAAATGATCCGCCAAGAACACTGCTTAATGTATGAATCCTTGTTTTTCAGCTCTCTCAATGCTCTATCCCGAATTTTGCTACGTTTGCGTTCATTATGTTTCATTTTCAAGAAACAAGAAACACCGTTTAGTAGAACTAAACTTGTAATGCTGCACCAATGGAATCGTTTTAAAACGGGTACTGCCTCATCGGCTTTCCAGCAGCAGGTAAATGATTTTCTTAGAACATTGCTTTTTTTTGTTTGATTTTACCGAGCACCGACTGCTTTGGTCATTAGCTCTATTCAATTCTTTTTCAATGTAACTAGTCATATTAGAGGCTATCACTATTGATCAGAAGAAGAATTCACTTTAATATGCACCGGGAATCGAACCCGGGACCTCATGGACAGTGGTCATCGACCATACCACTGCGCCACTTGGCTGGATAGAATATTGCTCATAGTACAATTGTTTGCTTTCGTTGCTTTTACTATTAATACTTTGTCCAGACTTTACTTCGATAGCGTTGGCATTTTCTTATTTACTTATTATTAATTACTATTAATAATTATAATAATACGAACAATTTCAAAAGGTGAAAAACGATTTTATGCATATAATGTAAATATGTATAAAAAATAAAGAAAAGTTTAAAATATATCCTCAAAGAATAATAAAAATAACTCAGAACAACTTACGTGGAATTTCACTCAAATAGTTCCTTCCTGGCATGCACTTGTCAAAGGAATTCTTTATTTACCTGAGGGATTTACTCATACCGACAATAGCACACTTTGAAGTATTCCAAGCGCAGTTTAGCTTAGGTGTCGAGAGAATGTTGGACGCTGATGGTGTTTAACATCAAACCGGGGATATATTACACTCGCGCGCCGGAGAAAATATATATAACGCTCGCTGTAGAACTCGTAGAAGCCGGAAAATGAGAATTAAAGTGGAGCAGAAAGTGAACGCGAGGACGAAAGTTACGCGACGCGAGATGGCTGACAAAGTTAAACAGTAAACCAGGCATAACCTTATTCATACGGAGTGCGCGGAACGTACACACACAAAATGCACAGAAACCTGTATACCAGCTGCGAAATGGCTAATTAAAACGAAAGTTAAATTAAAGGATCTACAACTGTCATGAGGACTGACGAAGAGTCAACTCATGTTTATGTCATGTATGTCATAGATATGGATAAAGATGTCTGCGGTTTCATACTTGTTTCGTAATTTTTGAGTCATAGACAAATACTTCATATATGTTTCACATATGTAGTGGGTGACACCAGAGAAAATATAAGATTGAGAAGCACATGTTATATTAGTGACATTGAAAAAATTGTTTAGTTCAACCCAATTTGTTAGATGGCGCTAATCGGTGTTTCCAACCAGCGACGAGTTTTGAAATATTAATAAACAGTTTCGTTTCATTTATTGCTCTGAATGACACAACCTTTTTGATTTTGATACACAGGAAAAGTGTGTTTAAATACATCGGTAGATAAGTAGCTTTAATGGTTATTTTAATGGTCCTTTAACAACTTAATTCCGCTTCTTACACACATTGGGAGACCAGTAGATTTAACAGTTCAAGAGTTCACATGAGTTTTCCGCAAATGTGGGAAATATTCGCTAAAATATAAGAGAAAAACGTGTTTAGACATGCCAAAACAATGTATGAAAAAAGTGCGTTTAAACATATCGCGAGATCGGGAATTGTAACGGTTCGAGAGTTAACGTGAGATTTTGTTAAATTTTACAAAATAAAAATATAAGAGAAAATGTGATTAGATATCCGGAAATCGGTAGATTTAACAGTTTGATTGTTAAGAAGTGATATCTAAATTTTCTGAAACAGTCAACAAAACACGAAGAACGTGTTTAAACAATTTATTTTTCAACAAAGTAAGTTTCAATACATCGGGAGATCCGTATTTTTAACGGTACAAGAATCAACATTCTGTAAAATAAAATAAAAATTCTGTAAAATATAAGAGGAAAATGTGTTTTGATGAGCGATATATTATCGCTAAAAAAGTAGGATTAATCACATTAGGAGATTAATATATGTAGCGGTTTAGGAGTTCACATTACTTTTCTGAAACGTTGGGAATATTTGCTATAATATAAGTCAAATGTGCTTAAACGACTTCTTTCACAAATTGTGAGAAGTGTGTTTAACACATCGAGAGATTAGTAGCCCAAGTTTGCATTTTGTATACATAAAAATAGAGCATGTGTATTCTTGTTCATCTCTGTCTG
>WSZQ02088045.1:0-14652 GCA_019419845.2 Weissflogia rhopalogaster
AAATAACACATTTCAAGCAAGATTTAACAACAAGACCCTGGAACCGATAACAGCTGGATCCGGGATTAGACAAGGAGGTAGCCTAAGCCCACTGCTCTTCAACCTACTAAAGGATGACATGATCGAACGTGTTAAAACAAAAAGAGGGTATACGATGAATCAACAAGAGATCAAGGTACTCTGCTATGTCGATGATGCTGCACTCATAGCTCAAAACGAGGATGATCTGCAACGAATGCTTCATGAGCTGAATCAAGCCTCAGAAACTTTTAATATGAAGATATCAGCTAAGAAAACAAAGAGCATGGTTCTAGCACCACAACCAATAAGGTGCAAACTAGAACTGGATGGCAAGATCATAGAGCAAGTTGCCATATTTAACTACCTCGGAGTTCCCCTGCCCAGCCACGGCGATATGACGGACGAAGTCCAATCTCAAGTCTCAAAAGCAAATAGGATAGCAAGACAAAAAGGATGATGGAGACCACCGATAATTCTCAGAGCAGTGGACAGCAAATCGAGACCGAACCCGCAGCGAAGATATCCGAAAGGCATGCGATGTCCCACCAATCAACCACTGGATACGCCACCGAAGGGAGGAATGGAATCAGCACATCAACCGAATGAACGCGAACCGAATGGTAAAGATAGCTCGAGATAAATCTCCGATAGGACGCAGAGCCTTGGGAAGACCCCGTAAGAGATGGTCCGACTCGCTGAACTGAGGAAAAACAGGCAATTTGCCTAGATAAGAGAAGAAGAAGAAGAAGATATTGTTTATGACTCCTGATAGCTTCGTGGCCTTGGTTACTGTGCCGCGAACTTCTTCGTCTAGTTGTTTCTTGCTGGTTATTACAACGCCTAAATATGTGTAGGTGTTTACATGCTCAATGATTTTGTTCTTCGCTTGTAACTTGCAGCGTATGGGGTGTTTGCTGATGACCATGCATTGCGTTTTTTCTGGAGATATTTCCATATTATATCTTTCTGCTTCCGTTATGAAAGTTTGCAAGAGTCTTTGCAGGTCGTCTTCGTTCTCCGCCATCTGTATTTTACTATAACCATTACCAGTTATTGGGGTTTGAGTATACCACAACATCCACAACGAACTATTGAAATATGGTCGAGAAACGATGGCAGAACAACTAGTTGATGTATTCAACCAAAACATTGCCTCAATAGAGATTCCACGAGAATGGAAGAAAAGTACATGCATTGCACTTCAAAATAAAGGCAAACGCGATGACCCGCACAACTATACATACATCTCCTTGCTAGGCACCGGGATGAAGATATTTACAAAAATTATCACAAACATAATCTCGACACAAATTCCATTGGGAGAAGAACAACAAGGCTTTAGGAGAGATCGGTCAACCATAGATGCCATTTGTATTGTTCGACAAATCGCCGAAAAATCAATTGACTTTAATAAACCTGTCTATTTATGTCTTGTAGATCTTGAGAAAGCATTCGACAGAGTGAGACTGTCCGATGTACTGCAAGTCCTTACTGAAAAAGGAATACACCCAAACATCGTAAAAATAATTGGGCAACTAAACTCCAACAATACAACTAAGTAGAGAACAACAAATGGCGGGGAGGCAGACATATGTATAAAGTCAGGAATCCGGCAAGGAGATAGCTCAAGTCCGCTACTGTTCAATCTACTGATGGACAAAATAATCACAAGTCTAGAAAATGGTACCGACGGGTATAAACTAAGAGACACATGAATAAAAATCGTGTGCTATGCTGACGATGCCATAATAATCGCAGAATCAGAAAATGGTTTGCAACGCCTTCTGAATAACTTTGGGGAAGCTTGCAACATCTTAAATATGAAGATAGCAACGAAGAAAACCAAAACGCTAGTTGTATCCAAATATCCAACAAGGTGCAAAGTCGTTGTCCATGATGAGTGATGAGATAATTGAACAGGTATCATGCTTCGATTACCTTGGAGTGAGCCTAAACTCGTATGGATACCTCAGGGATTGCGTCATCGGACAAACTAACAAGGCATCACGGATATCTTGTGCACTGAAGTGGCCGATCTGGAAGAATAAGACACTGTCACTGGAATGTAAGACCCGCATATACAGAGTGCTGGGAACCGTTTCGCCTTTCTTAGAAAATAAGAATATTGTGGCTATTATGTTTATGTTTGACGATGCCAAGTGCCGATTTATTAGGGGTCTGGACAATTTTGAAACTGTTTGTCAATATTGGAGGCGCTTGGCAGATAACTGAGGATATATTGGGCATTAAGAAAGACGTGAGAAAGTGCAGCCAAAGCTATGTGGCTTTGTTTGAGCACGTGCGTGGCTGCGTTTCGTCCGGCAATGGATCCCCTGCCGACAGGGGACTCTTTGACGCGGACATCGGTGGTCCCAACATGTGCGAGCCAGATGTCCAAGGTTTTTGGTAGAAGTTGGTAAGACTTTCTGGGCACACCCTGTGTGAGGTGAGAGAGAGAGAGCGAGTGGTAGGCGGAGTGTGCTCGGATTGGTCCAGGGTAGGTTCACGCGATGGAAGATTGTAGGGGAAAGTGTTGTGGGGGTGTGGATCCCAGTTGAAGCTATTGTATATTTGTGTACATAAAGTTAGTTACGATTTGAACTTCGACGTGTCTACTTCTCCCCGCAGCGCGATCATTACAGTCAACGAAACGGGTAGTTTCCGGGCCTGTCTTAAAATAAAAGACCATCGGTGAAAGGTAGGTGAGAACTCTTCTATCTTTTCATCAGTGGTTGATGTTGTGAACTGAACAGTCGGTTCGTCGGTTCAGAGCCTGCGTGAGACCGATCCTAACGTACGCAGCTGAAACTGGAGCTGATACACGAAGTGAAGGACGAGGTCGGTAGAAATGAGAAGCTTGCGAGCAATAGCCGGCTTCACACTGCTGGATCGGAAAAGGAGCTCCTACATCTGAGAGACATGTGGGGTACCGAACGTATTACGGTGGATTTGGGGGCGTTGGCGGGAGTGCAACGCTCACGTTTCAAGAATGGCACCTGACCGTCTAGCTAAAATAGCCAGAGACGAAAATACTATCACAAAACGACACCTAGGCAGACCGCCAAAAAGATGGAAAGGCAGCTGACAGTCAACCTCACAAGAAAAGCAGGCGAACAACCTGATATTATCGTCACAACAAGTCGCAACGACTTACGATAAGAAGAAGAAGAAGAACAAGAAGAAGAAGAGTATACCGCCATCATTTTAGAGGGCTTATTTCTCGAGATATTTGCAGTTTTCAAAAATCTCACTCCGCATTTAATATGAAATATGTGCAATTTTTTGCAAACTAAAACAAAGATTATCTTGCCAAAATGTCAAGAACTCCATTATTTCGAATAAATTACTGTTTACATTTCTTATTTCAGCATATTTGTGACGTCGAAAGCTTGAAAAACCTTAAACTGCCCATGAAAATGTATGAATACTTAAGTAATTGCCAGGGTGAAGTTTCCATAGTCTCGTATTTCACTATGTACATTAGTATGACCAGGAAAAGTAATAAATACCATAGATAACGTTAATTTCGTCATCGTAATGTCGCATTATTGTAACATTTTTAGGAATCCACTCACATATGTAGACACAAGTTATGTTTTATAATTACCACATATTTCACGTTACATATCACAACTGAAAAGAGTTTTTCCCCTAATTAATTATAGAACACATTCTAGGAATTTGATTTGCAGACCCTTAACAATGAAATAGACATATGCAAGATGGATACACACGTGTTCTTGCAATTAGTTTGCTACACAGTTACGTCACAGGAGGAACAGCAAGAAACACAGAAAAGTGCAATATTTAATAAATTGTTACTAAAACTATTTGTTTCGATAGTTGCGACTGCAGGTATTGCTGAACATAACTGATAAGAATGACATTTTCGGCAAAATAATTTTTGCTTTGCAATTTACATAGTTCTAGCGTAACAATAGAGTGGCTTTGGACTTTGGTCCCCACACAATATAGTTTTCCATGGTAAATTACGAACATAATAATATTTTAGAGAATACACAATAACGACACGAAAACCACTTTAAATGCAATTCACATACATAGAAAATACGTTCAACTACAACGTCACCAAGTCCTTAGTTGCACTTCAACAATTCCCACTTTTCAAATAATAAATAACAACGGTTGACGCAAGTGTTTCTCGATTATGACTACATGAGGTGGCACGGAGCTCCACTCAAGGAGTATTATGAGTACAAGACAACGAGCAGCACGACGATCAAACCTCTTCGAGTAGTAAAAAATACCATGGGGACCCACTTCCTTTTTGCATAAAGGGTCGCCTCCCCCATTTGCGACGAGGCACAGGAATACCCATGCCGCCGCTTATAAAAGTTATCGAGTGCGACACTTGTGGCAAAAACGGATTGTTCTGAACGAAACTATTAATTTTGTTGTCCCCCTAAGAAAGCATAATCTATGCATATAAGCTATGTATATAATCATACAACTTAATAACTAGCTAGTGACCTCAATAGGAATATATAAAACTACCACCTTCATTGATAAATAATGAAACGAACCCCTTTTACTAATGCCATGAACTACTTCAAAGCTGTCTATTGTTATACTTTATCAAAGTACACGTGCACCGTGTGGTGGTGAAATGACCGCGAACTTGCGTTAAATACCCACAGGTCAAATCAATACGTGGGTGTACCATCGACCTGATTGTGAGAAATATGTCGCTGAAACGTACTGCCAAAGACGTAAATAACTTTTTTGACGTGGGTCAGAGGACACTAAATATAACAATCGAATTGTGAAATTAAAAAGTAGAGTTACATCAACATTAAACGAATTTTATAGAAACAGATCTACCACACAACTTCGTGGTATTCAACGATGCGAATTATTCGCAAATGTAACTTTCGCTTGCCGTAATTCAAAGTGAACCATGCGAATTTCGGTGGATTATTTTTGAAAGTTTGGTTTAAAAAGAAATACTCTCTTTTTACTAAACTCTCTTTTTACCAAAATGTCACGTCTTTGCTTAAGAGACTCATTACAATAGTTACTCAAACTAAGTTCAATTGAACCCACAATAATTGAGTAATTAATTAAATCTGATCCCATTCCTACTTTGCCCAAACAATGAAACAACGATGATACAAAACAAATTTAATCATAATTTACATTATGTAATGTAGCCTCATCAGAATTCGCCTAAGTTATCGTACAAGGGTAGTATCGCAATTGTCCGTCTTAATCAAATGTCAACTTACTTAACTTACAAGGGGAGTGCAGAAGGGTCCGCGTCGAATTTGAATGGACATTTTTGTTTCACCGTTTTGAGCAAAATTATTGAAATTTCATGTGACACACGGCACAAAACGATTACCTGAAATTACTTCGGTCAAAGACAAAGCGGGCGATTAGGACACGCTCCTTGTTAATCGAATACAACATCTTATCAGGCCTAATCCATCCTAACAAAACCTCTCTAATGCAAGACTAACAAAAGTGTCGATCTCTCTCTGCGGCCGCTTCAACTCAATTCGGGCATTGGCCTCTCCTAGAGTCGTATACCTTCATTCTTCTCTGTTCTTGGCCCTATCTTTCTTTCATATCCATCTTTTATTTTAAGTAATTTAGAAGCATCTTTTGCAATTTGGTCTTCCCGCCTCTTCCGGGGTTTTCTCCCTATCTTTATGTTGTCCTGGATATTTTGGGTAGCCTTTCGTCCGTCATCCTAACCACACGTTATGTCCATCTTATTGTTAGACGTTGTATTTTGATGTAATTATACTCCGATTGCTCTTGTAGGGTGTCATATATTTCACTGTTGTCCCAAGAAGCTTATTCTCTGTAATCGGTCCCAGTATCCTCCTCAGGATATTCGAAAATATATAACCTAAGTTCACTTAGTGTAGTGAGTATCCGCACTTCATAACCATAGGTCAATATTAGCCTAACGCTTGATTTGTAACTATATTATCAACCTTTATTTGGCACATTTATTTGGCTCTTTCAGAACTTCTTCACATTACTACTAAAAGCCTATATACATATGACAAAGGTACAAATAAACTAGAAGCCCAGCCTTTCTTCTTTATTCCTTCTCCTTCAGAATGACCTAGACTCTAGCCACACCATCCCCACTCTCCCCCAACCACCCCTTAACATATTCTACTCCTTTCAGACCTCCGGCCCATCTCTCATTCATTCTTACGTATTCCCACTCCAGGTGCTTCCACGTTTCCTATCTTCCTTCGCACAGCCAAAACTCTGTTCCCTTCTCCCACTCAGACCTTTGATTTGTAACTAATGAATGACAAATTAATTTTAACTAAAGATTAAGTTAATATAACCCGAGCCATCCTAACCTAAAACAGACCAACTCAATGAAAGCCTAGACAATACTACACTAATCCAACCTAACCCAAACTAAAAAAATAGTTCAATCAAATGTAGCAAAACTTAACCTCATCTCACTTAACTTACCCGCCTCAGTAAATCAGTAAATCAAAGCATACGACCTTAATATTATAGAATCTTACGTAGGTTATTTTAAAATTATCTAAAAATGTCTATACCTATTCTATGACCTTATTCCTTATAACCTAAATCGACCTTCAGTATTCGTAAAAAGGTAATAAACAATCGCCAGAAATGATATGTGAAAATGTGACAGCGCTTCGTTTTGGACGTCGATAAAAGTCGAAACAAAACGACGCATTACCATTGTTCATTCTACTTCTTCTTCTTGCTGATACCATTGTTCACTAACTTTGCCACCTCTAACAATAATAGGTTCAGAGAGCGTCCGAGGCCTCGATGCATAATAATTGCATCAACTTCAACCCGAGCAACATTCAAACATGTTACGCACAGCACTTTCGCGTAATGCGCAGCACATTAAAGTTAATTAAACATTGCAATGTAAACACTATTGTATAGTATTACGTTCGTTACCCTTTTTTTTGCAAATATGAAACAAACACATTCAAAAACACAATAAAAATTACACAAACATAATTTAAAAAGAACAAAACAAGAAATGAAGGAAAACACAAGAAAAAATAAAATAAAATAAAGGACAATAAATACACAAAAACAGCAACAACTAAGAAATATGACAGAATAACAAATGACAGAAATAACAGGTAATAAAAAGTTCCGTATCCAAATTAAGTACCATGATTTGATATTAAAAACAAAACGAAAAGGCGAAGACGACATGAATAACGTTGAATTATCGGTTATCGCAATTGAATCGTAATTGCCATTGCATACAAAGAGGTTCAGGACGTCGAAAGCCGGGCCAACTCTCGCGCATGCCAAAACAAACCAACAGCAGAGAGACAGGGTCTCACAAGTATTGATTCGCCACCGTTTGAATTTCCCGGCGCGCATCAGGTGAGCGTCGCTTCGACCAATCGGCGAACGCCGTCACACAAACCGCCCGCCAATCGTGTGCAACAATTATGGTCTGACTGCCGATGGTCTACATTGGTTCACATTGCGTACGCTCCTGTAATTTAAACTCCTATACCAAGAACCGCATCCAACACAGAACAAATGTACACTTCTTGTTGTAACCGTCCCTTCTTTGAAGACCGTTAACGTGTGGGTTAATAACAGACATAGCCAGGCATTAAACTGAATCGAAAAGAAAAAAAAAACGATTAAACCCAAGAGTGCACCTCTATGATTGCATCTCGTTTGTTTCGTACGAGCTGAACAAAGCGGCAACAAAGTTTGAATTGCATGCACCACACACACGTCAAACGCGTGTCGGCGTATTTTTCCCGCGCTTCGTCGATGTTCGGCTAACCTCGTACGAACTCGACATCGAACGATCACCGCCATCCCTTCCCGTGCATCTCGTATAAAACGCAGGACTCAAGCCGCGTTTTCCCAATTCGTCGATCGTCGCCCGTGCGCTTACGTCCTGCTCAGTGCGTTCAGTGGCTGTGTGTTAATGACATTTGAGTGTGGTGCTCGCAATTAGCAAAAACAATTGGTATTTACTTACCGCTAGGGACTTATTCAAGATGAATTCGTACAGTGAGAGCAACATGAGCATGAACATGGAGAACAATCGGTAAGTCTCCGAAATATACCCCCTTGAAATCTTGGAAAGTAACCCAACTGTAATTGGTTACCGTAAGTCGGAAGATAGTTCACTGGGCCAATCACAATCTCGGGCAGATTACATCAGAGAACTCTTGGATATCCTTTGAAACTTTACAATCCTTTGAAAACGTCAAATTCAGCTTGAATTGGACTATGGCATTTTTGTTAGTCTAGAACAAAGTTTTTTTTTTAAAGGTGAAAGCGAGGTAGTAGTGAAACATCGCCTTGCTTACTGGCAACAAAAGTCTGCCTCTAATTAAACGGCGCGGAGCGGGGAATAACGCCAAGTATTAGAAAATTACGCAATTTCGAGTTGTAGTAAGTGTGTCAGGTGTATGTGATGTGATGTGCACATCGAAAAAGTCAAATATGTGCTTTGCTGAACTGTGGTGGGCTAGGTGTGTTGCTATGACCGTTGGCTAGGACAAAAAGCGAGGCCTGAGTAGGCGTTGATTGGCTGTGAATAGATGAATGACGCGGCTGATTATAACGATACGGGTTGGAAGTTGCGCGTTGGTTTTACTGACTCGGAGATGATTTGTTAATGTGCAAAATCGATGGGACATATGACGCATCGGACACTTCTCACGTTAAACAACAAATTGCAGTCATTATCTCGTCGTACTAGTCGAAGCCGAGCGGTACGTTCTAAACATGACCTTTCTAAAACGACGTCTGTTATCAGTGGCATGGTTTTATTTTTTGCTTTGCATCGATTCACCAAAACGTTGTGATTCACACTTTGTGGAATTGTGCCAGAATTGTGTTGAGGGATTCAGGAAAATTTTGAAATAGTCATCTTACTGCGAAGTATTTAGAAAATTAGTTGTTTATCTTCTAGATATTAAAGGGGAGGGGGTGTTCTTTGTGTTGATATTTTAGGGCAGAGAAAATTCTCGCAATTTTGTTTAAAATGGAACTGGCAGATTGGCTCTTTCATAATTTTACATGTTGATTTTTGAGGATCACAACTCTTTCCTAAGAAGTCCCTAGAGTCTGATATAATTGTATCTTGTGACCTAGGCAAGAACAACTAAATTTGTTCCCTGGGATGATGGTGACTTCGCCAAACTCTATCAGACTTACTCTTTCACATTTTAGGAGGAGGTTGTTGAGAGTTCCTAAATCACCAATCTTCCCTGATGATTTTTCAGAGTTCCAAGTCGGTTATAATACTGACTGTAATAGACTTGCCCTTTTAGACACTTGGCAATTTGAAGTTACCTGGTTAACAAACACAATTGTTCCCATGGACGATTTTGATTTGTCCGACTTAGATATGGGGCCTAATGCAGGTTTAATTACGTAAAGTTGGGTCACAATAACTTCCAAATCTAAGGGGACTATTAGCATTTGATGATTGGCTTAGAAAACACCCTCCCAAGCTCTGGCCTAGGTTAGGTTAGGTTTAATCATGAATATTAAGTTACATGCCTAGTCTCATGCCAGAATAGTTCCAATTGATTCTAGTTCTGCTGAGTCATTGTAAAATAACTACGAATATAGAATCAACCTCTTTCCTTCGACTTAATAAAGGATTTGTTAAAGAAGAATGTCATTTAGAAGCTCCTATTTTCATTTCCAGAAACTCCCTCCGTCGTATCGCACGACACGAAGAACCCGAATTCTCCAACCATAGTATCTTCAACGCCATGGAGAAGTTCGTCAAGAGCGTCAACACGATGGATGAAACAATCCTCGTCCCCTGTCGTCTCATGGACCTGAAGGTCGGCGATGACCTGGACGCCACCAAGCAATCGTCAGCGAATCCCAAGTCGAAGCAGAGCATCAACAACCTCCTCAACTCTGCTGACCTGCACGACGTCTACCAAATGCTCAACGCCATCAAGGACAACCTCGTTTGGGGCGAAGGACAATCGCCCGACTTTGACGAAGACCCTCAGACACCGCAACCTGATAAAGTAGCATCGACATCGCATCCGACCACCATCACCAGCACTGCAACGACCACCAGCCAGCAAGCAAAGGGTCACACACGTCGCCCGTCGACAGTGAGCGTCTCGTCGACCAACTCCTCGTCGGCGTCGTGCATCAGCGACTCCGACTCGGAGGCGGCCGAGATCGACTCCGGCATTGACGAGTCCGCCGACGTCGCCGCCGAACGGACCGCGCAAGTGGCGCACAACTTCCGCCGCCATCTGCACGGCCTCACGCGCTCCCTGCGCCAACTCACCGACACCGCGCAGTACCTCACGACGCGCTACCAGCACGACATTGGCAGCCCGCTTGGATAACTGCCGGGCCCTTTCGGCGGTCGCGCGGCCGCCCACTTCCGGTTTCCACGGAAAATGTTACCTATTTGTCTTTTTTTCCTTGACGACCCCTCTTTGTGCACTTGGCTGCGCTGATGCACACCACCGAATATGTTGTTGTTTTTTATAAGTAGCAAAAAACGGCGAAACTTGTGATTGAATGCTTTGTGGGAGACTCTAGTGCGAATGTGCAGTGATTTAGATTATTTAAAAGAAGCTAAACACACCACCACCGGAAGAATAAAACAACTGGATCTACTTTTCAAGAAAGGAAAACGGACGGAAACAACTATGACACTATTCTAATTAGCAATTAGGCGGAATTAAACATGGCAGAATTACGGTGATCATTTTTATCACTTTCTCATGTCAGGAGTTGGTTTTATGTTCTAGGTGAATTATTACGAATTCTAAGAGTTCTATTGTGTTTATTGTTTTGCGGGGGTTCAGAACGTTTTTATTGTGTACTGATTGGACGCGAGACGAGGGTGGAAGGCGTGTAATTTGTAAAAGGAATCTATAGATGTGTATATTTTCTAAGAAGAACGAAAAAGTAATTTATTATGTTAAGCATTTGTTATCTTTTTGAATGTACCTCTTGGAATATTGAAGTTTAATATATTAAAAGAAGTACCAAATACGAAAAATTGTCTTATTTTTAGCAAACATTTTGATATTCCTATTTTTAGGTTACATTATTTGGCTCTAACATTCAAAAACTTTCTACAAAGTTAGCATCTTCTTCGAAAATAGACCGACGTGTTATTTTCAACACGAAAACTATTTCTATTTTTGCAGTTTTGTTTCTAAGTATTCCGTGTTTTCAGTATACAATTATTCCTACTTTGTTACCGCCATTTCAACTTTGTTACTCATGATCGTAAAACCAATAAATTTCGGTATGTTTTGTATTGCAACTCGTGTTTTGCTACTGTTTCTTAATGAGCCTCATATAGAATAAATAGTGGAATGATGTAATAATTCAAAAGATTATTTGATGATTATTTTGCCAATTAAATAAGCAAAATAAAGTTGTTTTTTTGCTACGCAAATGATTTAAACCGAATAATAATGTAAACCGTTTTTCACGTGAGGTTTTTCTTCATCTTTGTAAGTTTCCACACTTCAGTTTAGGTGCTTGTTCCCTCAACGGTACCTTATAACCTAAATGTATAGAAGAGGTGGAGGTTATCAATATATTTGTTGGTGGAGATCATGCGACAGGTGATATGTTCGCTTGCGGAGTATCGTTTATATCTGGAGGCAGGTTGCTCTCAGCATTACCACCTGCAATAACACAGATGCCTTTGGATTCCTAGTAGATCGTAATAGATACTTGCTATACAATGAGTGACACTTCTCAAAACTAAAGAGTTGGCTGCAGGTACACACGCAACAGCCAACAGAACATGTACATCACAACTCACTTGTCGCGAACTAACTTTGGCAGCCCTTTTTCGGTGAGCCGAGTCCAAGCATCGGTGTAATTGCGACTTAATTAAATGGGGACGTTACTGACAAGAGTGGCAATCCTTTTTTGTAGCGCGGTGAACACGCTGGGACCACATGCAGTCGAACGTCCTCAAGAGTCCAGACCGACAACTACCCGTTGACTATTATATCGCGTAAGGCAAGGTAGAGAAAAGATGAAACTCATTCGGTTTTATATATACTTTATATACTTTACCCCATATCTTCTGCGGGTCCCAACCACTTCCTTTATAATATCTAGTGGGTGGTGAGGCTGATCCCGCCCCACACTACGCTTTTTCTTGTATTCGGACACACCCTGCACTCTGTCTCTCCGGATGATTTTATTTACGTAAGAGTTCATATTAATTTTAAATTTGTTTATTTAAACGTGTACTCTTTACAATTTTATACTTCGGATCAACCGGTTTCGCCCATTGGGCATCTTAGGAGACTTTTAATTTTTATCGATATGTTTACAAAATTGGTTTACGGTGGGGTTAAATCAGTGATAACTCGCGAGAGAGACGTCTCTCGCGAACCGTGACCATTATGTCTATGGCCTGGGCCATTTGACTATTAATAAACTCCAATGTTTTCGGCTAACAAAAGGTACTTGTCAATTATGTCTCAAACCGTTCGTTCCTGCGCGAGCAGATTATGTCGTTAGATATCTCTGCATCTGTTTCGCGCTGCGACGTGATGTTGCCGGTTGCCAAAATATTTTGTATTTGCCGCCATTAAATGGCGCGTCCGAAACCCGGGGAAAGCGTCCGACGCCATAGTGACGTTGCTGCGCAGGTCACTGTGGCTTAAAAGGGGATGCGCGCGCCGGCTTCGGCCTTGTCTTCTATCAACTTGGGCGCGACGCGCATTTTCGTAAGTTTGAATAAACGTTTACATCCTCCATGTCGTCTTTGTGAGCCGTTGGAAGTCAAGCCCTGTTAATTCAGAGCTCTCGAAGTGTTTTTCGTGAGTGCAACTAATTTTTTTTAGAAATCAAATCGCGAGACCCGCGCAAACAGCACCCTTGTCGGCATAGAAAACGATCTCATTTCCCATCTTTCTGAGATGTTACCATAGGATATAGTGTCCTGTTATCAGCCCAGGCTATTCGATGATAATAGACGTTTTGTCTATCGCATGCCAGAAGGATCTTCCCACTGTTTTCGTCTCGCTGTCTCTTCTCACAGACGCATCCAGTCATTGTCCACGGTGCTAAGCTTATAGGTCCAGAACCCATTTGTAGTCTGGGTTCTGGACCTATAAACTTAGACCGTGTCCTCTTTAGGCTAATTATATATACTTTTGACCTGACCCACATAAGGGCACCGCTTTCGATCTTACAAATGAGCCAATTGCCTTCGGTTGTTGCAGAATTTCCAGATTCTCGTTGGACGACTTATAAAACTGACTATTCGGGAGCCACATAAACGCCTCCGTTTTCACTATTAAACCATACATTAAAAACTAGCTGAGTCACTTTTTCGCTTTCGATCTTAGTCAACACAACCGCGCATAACTTCAAGGACATTAATCAGGTTTTTGCATTTCTTTGGAGAAATATACCAAACCGAACCAACTGCAAGCACGCAAAAAATCCCGGAAGATAAACCGGAACTATCAAACGCGCATACTTTAATTACACCTTAAACTTTTCTAAGCAATTAGACATGGTTTGAGGTTATCGTCAAAATTGCCACGTAGGTGGCAAACATTTAAAAACAGATCTTACCAACAGGACGAAAAATCAACGAACATGTCCCTAAAGCAATTATTCACAACCACTCAATAACAATTGCATAATTCGTATTATTGGCTCGGCAACCAGCTTAATGGTATTTTGCCGAATTGGTAATTATATAAATCTTACAATTAATTATAATTAGATTGCACACGGAAAAGTGCACGCGAATCATTTCGACAAAAGGACATTGTACTCTCACCAATTCACAATCGTCCAAATTGCTTCATTAATTGGAAGCGATAGTAAACACTACGAAATCATTAATTGTGTAATAATATTACTTCTTTAATTAATTTTTCAGTTTTAATAAACCTGTTTTTGATTATGAACGCATCACTGTTATCTCAGCGTTTGTCACGCATTTTTATCTTTTTCACTATTTGATAAATGATTTCAGTATTATCAAAAGAACTAGAAAATGATGTAATAATTATCTAAAAAAATAAGTTAAGACCGATGTCATTTGATTACAACCAAACTATCATTAAACAATTAAAAAAAAAACAAACAAATAAAAAAATACGTTGCATCAATTAGCATAACTATAATAATTTACGTTAATGGTGGCAATTAAATTATTTACGTTAACTTGTAAATAATATTATGACAAAATGCAGTATAAACGCGTGTCATACATTAATACTTTTTTTATTATGCGTTTACCTCAATAATTAAATATACATTTCGTTATTTTATTAGGATGATGTTTGCTTAAATAAGCGGACTCTTGATTTACGAATTTAACTGACAATGAATAATGAATTATCCGTTTTTTGTATGATCAACTACAAGAGAATCGAACTCGGGATTTTCTGGTTAGCAATCATCGAACATACCGCTGCGCCACTAGGCTGAACTATTAATTATCTTATCAGAAATCATTTAATTGGTATGCACCAGCTTATATTTATCTGACATAAATATTATAATCGATATTTGTATATCAATATATCCTCCTCCTCCTCCTCCTCATTCTTTCGTGTAGGACATGTCCTGTTTAAATAAACACAGTCGAATTCTATTGGTTTTCTTGGGATGTTG
>WSZQ02088056.1:0-14652 GCA_019419845.2 Weissflogia rhopalogaster
GAGAATGTATAGACGAATTATAAGAAACTTAACATGTAAACATATAACTTAAAATGAATGTAAACATAACAAAAATCCTACTATGTACATTATGTTGTAGTTTGCTGAAGATGGTGTAATTAAAAACCCCGAAACCGGTCCAAAATTGAATTGAGTATGCAGGTATTTCAGTATGCAGGAATATAGTTGCTGCCACAATATATATATATAGTATTATTTTTCACAAATAGTTGAACAGTGAAACCTGTCGTATATGACATCTTCTGTGTACAGAATCTTGGCTACAACGGGAAATTCTTCAGGTATAGCTTTACGTGACTTAGGAAATAATTGAACAAAATCTGAACCCCGCTCCTCTTATGAATTTATTTAGCCCAAATTAAAATTTCACATTAAAAAATCGTGTGAAAAAACATATTTTTGTGAGTAATTTGAGACTAAAAACAAATTTCCCGAATAAAATTTATAAAATAATGTATATAAAAGTCGAAATCACCAAAATTAAATTAAATACTCTACAATAATATATTACAATAGATAGAATATAGAAAATCTTAAATGATTAAATTTATAATTATAGATTTGTCGCGGTTCTGACCCGAAATTAGCCATTGCTAATTTTTAGTTATTATGCTGTTATTAGTTTAATGCACTTTTAGGAATTTCTATTATGCATCATTCAAGATTATATTCACACAAATCGTTAATATTTCAAGTACTTTGAAGTTATTTAAAGCCATCTAATTCAAGATGTCACATTCGTTTGGAAATCATAGTTTGTAGTTTTCGGAATTTACGCAAGATAAATACGCCTGAGATCCGCAATACAGGCGAACGAGCAGTGACAAACCGCGCAAATAAAGCCACAACGACGCGTCGAAAGTAAACAGTTTAACTATAATTAAATCCACGCGCGCACGCATCTGACAAACTGGGAAACACACGTTTTAAATATAGTTTTCAAACAAAAACCCCACGGAGCGCACCCGCTAGCATCATACGGTACATGTGCGCAATTTCCAAATGACACGGTGAACACACATACCGCAACGTGAAACCGTCAATCTAATTTAACGACGCATAAATTTCGAAATATATATTTTGCTGCACGAACATACTGCGCAGTTAACGCATCTCCGGGTCACCGTTCTCATAGTAAACTCTGCACGATCAGCTTTTAGCCAACCGAAAATAGCGCCAAAAAGACTTCGGTTTGTCACTTGTTCCAACAGGTTCTTTGTCAGATTCTTAGAGCATCAAAATGCACACGTGTGATGATGCCATCGGGATTTCACCCAAATGGAGGTCAGGCTTAAAATATAAATCGATGTAGTGGCAAAGTGTGCTTAAACTACACTTCTTTTGTTGCGACAGATGACTCAATGCGCGGTGAGTTAATTAATTATTTTGCGAGCGCGCGTTCGCGCAAATTAGTCACCGAGTGCATTGCACTTTCGTCCCTTGTACTACTGCAGCGCCATATATTTTTCCCATTGCGTTTAATTGGCGGTCGTTCGTGATGTGCTTACCAAACGTACGCGCGACCGGTGAATGACATGCGGTCGAATAATATATTTTAATTGTGCGTGTGCATCGCTGAAAATATGATATGGTTAGAGTGATATGAACGTCAGGTTCTTATGTAATTACGGTATGTGCATTTTACAAGGGTGGCAAGCGGCGTGGTGGCGGCTGGAAGTAGCTGCGGTTGTATTGTTGCGGGGAGGTTTTGGCAGCGCGTGTGTGCATCACGATCGTAATAAATGAAAGCGGAAAGTTTTGTTCATAAATTATTTAATAAATGCGGTGCCGCCATACAACAGTAGGGGCAGATAAAGGGACAAAAGGGTTTTACCTCGATTCGAGGCCCTTAATTCACGTATTCCGGTGTATTTCGCAAGTGGCAGTTTTTGCAAATGGGACAATGCGTCAAACATGCGAGATTATTAATGATTCGCTTACCAGAAATTTCGTAAAATCTCCTTATACCTGCTCCTAAATATTTCAAATGCCTGTGTGCATATGTTTGCGGTGGCAAACTCATCCTTAGACATAATGAAATTTTTGCAATTTTTTGTATATAGGATAAAAAAGGTTGTTCGAGTCATTTCTCAAAACAAGAAAAATATTACAGGATATTTTATGAAATAAAAACAAATATATGTGAAAATGTATTAGGTTGTGAAAATTTTAAATATTATCGGATAAAGAGCATATAGAAATCTGTGTTCACACTAGTAGTACGCATAGCTTGTTATGCAATGTCTAGAGATACTGTACTTCACCCGTTTCTTTATTTTACGGGGATAGGTTGAGGCCCATTGCCCAACCATACTCCTTATTAAGGATTCAGAAAATCGTGGAGTGTGAAATCTTAATTTATACCGTCACTCGGGTTCGAATCCGGGATTTTTGCGGCTCCACTATCATCGCAATACACTATGGAAAATATTGTTGGTTATTTTTAATAGTCGTCAGTGTCCGCCAGCCGTCACCTTAGACAACAGTTCCCTGGGTGCCTTATATTGGTGTCTCCCATTCTACGCGAGAGACCATAAACCTATTTAGTCTATAGGCATAGACCCATAGACATATCTACTATTCAAGCTGAAATACGCGCTAGAGACCAAAGATGTGAAACTTGTTTACTATTGTTGGCTTGCCATTACGAAAGATTACTAAAAATTCATACATTTTTTTTTAATTTTTCCAAACACCATCCCTGGAAGAATCTTCTAATTATAATCGGCAATAAATTATATGGTAATTATAAATTATAATGTGTTTATTTGGCAAACTCCATTGAGCTTCTTCTTTTGCACTTTTTTCTTCTTTTGCACTAGTTCTTCTTGACTTGAAGTATTTGTATATTCAAATTATATGAAATAGTAATGGACATCCAAATCAAGAAAATAAAATTGACATTAAATTGAAAACATTCCTCGCCATAATGAAATAAATAGTCTAAGTACGTTTTAAACAACGATGTACCCCTAGTTTGCTAGTTTAAATTCAATCCTAGAAACTGGTAACTATTTCAACTTCTTGTAGGAAATATTTATGCGAATTCGTCTCATCCCATAACTTTGCTGAAAATAGTCATTAGTCTAATGAGTTTTTTGTATGTTGTTATTGTTTGAAGTCTAGTTTGCGGTTCGCCAAATCTACATGCATCGGTGGAAGGCGCGCAAGATTTGCTTTGCATAAATAAAGGGTTTGCGAGGCAAGGACTTGGAAAGGTGCATAGTTTACGCCCGCAAGTGGGAACCGGTGCAAACTCGGAATGTGATTCATAACGCGAACTACTTAGCTGAATTGTCTAATTTGCAAGAATCCCAATGTGCTCGTAACGCGGCCAACCCTACCCAACGCGACAAAGGCACTGCTAATAGACTATACGTGCAGATTTAAGGAGCTTGTGTATTATTCACTGGCACTGCGCGTGTGACTTATGCGCGGACGAGCGTTATTTAGTCAGAATTATTGTTCGCAGCGTGTGTCTGTGTACGAATGCCACAGCAGTCGCCATGCAGAAAGACGGTCTTTGAATGCGAGATTTTCATTAATTTGCTGCTGTAAATGTGTCAACACTTCAACGGGGAACAAGCAAATACATTTCACTATATGTGTATGCTACACGCTGCAGTGAAATGCACTTGCTGAAAGTCAACCGCGTCCAGAAATTGCATTAACACGCCGCTAATGTAATAATTAAGATCATTGCAATTATTAAATTTTCATCAGTTTATAGCAAAGTAATGAAATTGTATTTATTACCATACCTTATAATTTACATTGAAGTATTCCTCATGCTTGCTAGACATGTCTTAGTAATAAAGTATTATTTAATTTCGTACGTGCTAGGGCAAAACACTACCCCGGGGGCGGATTACTTTTGTCATAATAGAGAGGTGGATGAAACACATCCAAGTAAATGTTAGCATGCTACTAGAAGGAAAATTCACATATTTCACACTATGAATCGCGAATCATGCGGATGGCAAACCAGCAAAGATATATGTGTACATTTCCTCCGAGTGTAAACAAATTAAGGTTTAAATCAGTGTTTGTTTATACGACCCTTGGAATTGTAATTAAAATACTAATTACGGTCTGCTCAGCTGAGCCATTACTCTGAGGGTGGTAGCAAGCCATCCTTAGAATTCACCTTACTTTCCACCATCCGCTTCCTAGTCCTACTTCCTCGATATTCCAGTACAAAGCGCAGGTGGAAACGAAGAGAAAAAATCGTAGCAGTAGGAGTTTGTCAGGCTGTGACGAATCAAGATGACGACATTCCATATAGAATACTATGTCGATGTCTGTGATTGAATATATATATTTTTTTCGTTTATACATCAGTGACAATGCCACCGCGATGTCAATAATGTCGGCAGGAAAATATACTTTTTCCTCATCGGCGGTCGTCGCGAATGAGGGGGCTGACTTCACCACACCACCATCCTGCCACTTTTCCTCCAGCCTTTCCTTGCGCGAGCTCACTGCGATATGTTTATTTAAGCGTGCGAAATGAACTCCCGCAGGTTTATGTGCGCTTCGCAACGACATGAATGTCTTCTACCCACTTCCTTCGACATCGTCGCTACCGATGATGATCATCTTCTAGTTCTCCCTCACTGCCTACGCAAGTATGCACAACGCTACGCATGCGATTTTCTATTTTAGAGACGCGTTTATGGCTGACATTTTTCTGGCCGTATATTTTTATTGGCGAATATTTGTACGTTTCATTTGGGTCGAATCATGCATGATTTATATTCCACTGCATTACCACAGAAGCCACCATCACCGCCCTACAGAAAGGCAGGCGTTCAAGGGTTAGCAACACAGCTTCCGCGAGTAGTAAATTATTCCTGAGTTATGCAGAAATAGATGCATTCTTTATGGTAACCGTAAATTTTTATTACCGTTCTTTTCTGCGCTCACTGATTTTTTCCTGACTCCATCGGCCTCTCTCCACATGCACTTCATCTACGCGCCAGAAAGACTTCCGGTAATCTGCGGAATCCCGGCTAACAGTTTGTTTTTTAAGAAGTGGAGAGATGCGTGAAGATGGAAATTTATTTTACGGGTACGGCTAAAGTTGATCGGTGCGGTCATAGTCGCTTATAGATGGGATATACTAACAACATTAACAGGTTTTTTTCACCTAATATTGGCGGTGACTGCATGTCCGCGAGTGGACGTAACATTGTTCATTTTTCATATACTCTTGATGTTGTTGAGTCACTTTTTTTGTAGATTTTTTTTGCGTTTTAGTAAAGCAAAAGACAAAGTGGACGATAGAGCATAATAGTAATACATGGTAAAAGATTGAAGAGGGGCGTTTAGACGTGCAAAAACTGGGTCGTGATACATAATGGTGGATGTAAAGATGGAAAATAAAACTGTTGAGTGTGTTTATCGTTCGTTTGGCCGTAGTAGGAGATGGGGGGTGGGGGTGGATATTTGCTCGCATGTTGCAGCTGACAGGCGCGTTTGGGTGGAAGGATGGCGAAGGAAAAAAGAAAACAAGGGGCGGCAAAAAGTACGCAACGGCAGCGTGCTTACATTGTATGTAAGCTGTAATATCTTCATAAAGCGCTGTTTGCTGGCGAGAGAGCGTTCGCATTTCAGGTGTCTGGCGAGCGACAAAAGCTCTGCAACGCCATGGCGTATGCCTTGAAGATGTCATTGCATGAATACATCCGCCCTACACAAAACGCGCGGGTGCCGCGAGTGTCATCGCACTCCGACACCCTCTCGGTACCTTTCTATCTCCACTCCGCATTTTTTCCCTCGCGTTAGCGTTCGCCTGTTCAATTGTTAGATCCGGGTGGTAACTCTCAAAATGAATGCGAATTCGTGGAATTTCTCTCTATTGCACTCCAAGGGTCTCTTCAATCTTGTAACTCTTGTAGATCCAAACCCGAGATCCAGCCGGAGAGAGCCCCGTACTTCTCAAATGATATTTTAATTTATAATCCTATAGCTCTCAAACAAATGCCGAGAGATGTTTTTAGTGCCCTGAAGCTTGGGGCGTCGAAGAAATGGTTTTTAAATTTTCACGTTGCTACACGTCACCATTCGTCAGCATGCATTGCAGTCATCCCGTTATTGAATTAAATAATGCCACACATTTCTATGCTCGACTTGAGAGACATTTTAGTGCTGGTCGTCAAAATCGTCTTAATGTAACGTGCTGGACGGAATATTGTCAACAAATGCAAGGGTGTGGGTCAGGCTGAGTGTATAGGGTGGGTGCTAGTGGCGGCGAACGTGTGTTGTGTATCGAACTCGTCGTTGCGCCGAAAGCGCTTTCTGGGCTTTTTCTTTCCGTTTTGCGGAGCGTGTGGATAGGCAGATAAAACCGCAGCCGTTTTATGTTTCCGATAGGGCTTCGGCACTGTTTCAGCGAGATTGATAATTTTTATGGCAGCACATAAAACGAGATTCGCCAAGCTTTCGAGTGGCTCCTACTTACGCCACGCTCGTGCAAGCATTGTCCAAAATCGGAGGCAGTGCTCCGTGACTGCCACAGCATTTTAGTCGAATGTTGCATTCTTGCGTGCCCTCTTTTCGCGTGTGCTGCCAGTTAAATGTGTCCAAAGCACGACGAGAAAACTTGAAGGCAGATTCTCTCATCTGCACCTTCTTTGGTTATAGGACTGTTACATATTTTAGGAATAACATGTTTGTTGTTTTTTTCGGTTTGACATTTGACAACGCCTTCCGAACACGTTAGTTTTCACCTCGCCTGGTCGGTCTCAACGTACTTGGATTAGCAACTGCGTTTTTACGGGAATAAGGCCCATCGGCCAACCCCCTCCTTATTCAGTCCGTTGCGTTACAACGCCAGTACGAAATCAGTACGCCACTCACTACACTACATATGTAAAATGTCCAAATACCATCTATCTAATCGATCAACTCAGTATTATCGCACTAATCGAAATATCAGGTCAGTTTTACATAATGTTGGAATAATCTATTTCCGGCCAAACTAATAAAGAAAATATTTTTTCTTTGCATGCGAATCGAAAGGAAGAGTTATTCCTTTGAAGGACCTACCAATTAGAAATTTTCAAAGTTGAGAAATTTTCCAAATTTTCTAGTTTACTAGTATAAACTACTAGGCTTAATCTTATCTCAAGTATCAAGTATCACGTGATCTGATGAAAATATACTAATATATTTCATATTTATCTAGAGTTTTTTTTTAAAAATTTGAGCGCTAACGTGATTTCCATTTACGACGGAAAAATCACATAAAAATACGAAGGTGGCGTGGCGGTTTGGCAGGATATGCGGAAACAGCTTCCCTTTTTCTCAACTACGCGAAACCTTCGTCGACACTCACTCGTTCCTCCCCGGTGAACTGGCCTAATACACCATCACCGCACTACCCTACAATTCTACATCATCCTACCGCCCACTGCCACCCCATGCCGCCACACTCAATCTCCCTATGCTCCCTGCTACCAAAGTTGTCGCTGTTTGTAGTACCCCATCGCTGAATTTAAAATTTAATTCAAGAGCCAATAAATCGGAAACCGGAAAAGGCCCGAATTGGATTTCCATCGGCAGTGCGGGGCGTGCAGCAGACTCCAATAGGGCGCACACTCTCGGCCGAGCTTTCGCATAACATTCGGCGCCGTAGCGATTTCATAATCGCACGCAATAACAATAACACGTGGCCGGACGGCGGCGAAAGTGGCGGCGTTAACCGAGTACTGCCCTACCCTTTCCACTCACACCCTTCGCAAAGATGACCGCCGGCAAGCAGCGGCTCCGGTTCATTCGTTTACCATTACCCGCCTCCCTACAACCACCCAACCTCACCCGAAACGAAATGCTCTCGAACACTGCGCGTATGAATAAATGCCGTATGTGCCCTACACATGCACATGAATATGTAGGATGTAATTACAACTCTCCGCGGATCCGTTAATTAATCATTCTCGTTTTCTGTTTTATTTTGTTAATTAAATTTATGTGCGGGGGTTGGCGTGCGCGGCACTTGTGCGATGTAAGTACTGCTGCGGTGGAGGCGTATGCGCACGTGTGTGCACAATTTAATTATCTCCGCTCGCATTTCTTTAATTGAGAAAAGTAGTTGGCGCTCGCTGTGGCGGCTTGGCGAGCGGCTACGACCGCAACGCAATGATTACCCCAGAGTCCTAATGAGCCCCTTAAGACATCATTACCGCCGCCGTAGGTCGACCGGCCTGGGCGAAGATGAGATGATGATGTTTCTGCCGAGACTTCAGCGATATGTGACACTATATATTTTATTATTTCATAACAACCTCATCAACGCCCTTAGTACCCCAAAATTCCCCAAGATAACTTTACCACGCTATTTAACATCAAATTTAAGAGTGCGTAAAAGCAATAAACAAGGATGCCAATAATATACATACTGTTTAAATTAACGGCACCTAATTATTGAATAGTATTGAAATTACTAATTTTGGCTTTTTAATGCAATTTAATGGAATTCATGAAGAGTACAACTCTGTTAAACCTGATCAATCAAGGAGTAACTAGGTAAGTTTTTAAATCTAACTTAGGCTATCATCCACTGATACACAATATGATGTGCAACTTGTCTGTTAAAATATTGGTCCATATTAGTGCTCTGGTGGAGGGTAGGATAACTAATTGGACGAAAAATACAAGAAATTATTATTTCAAATTTGAGGATTCTTCAAGCTTCTTTCGGTGAATATATTTCCTACTATATGAATGACAAGATCTTATGTTCTGACTTCTATGGAAATATACATTCTATATAGAAATTTCACGAAACAAACTCAAACATTGTTTAAACTATAATAATTTGGGGGTATTCCCTTATTTCAATGCCCGTTGCCGATTTACTATCCGTGCAGGATCCGTGTGAATGCCAAATAAGTCTTAAATTGATTTTGAACGAATGATCATACACAATATTACATTTGCAGCGCCCATGTTATTGTTATTAATTTATTAATTGTTATTAATACATAATAATATGTTTATTAAAATTTGGTCAAAATATAATTGCCATCCGCAGCTTCACCTTGAATCTCTTAATAATAGATGGAAACTTATTCAAATCGTTAAGTACAAAGTACTGGTTAATAACCATTCTGTGGGTCAATATATGTTTTAAAGGGATTATTCTGAAAAGTTTAATTATTTCAGCTGTTTTGAATTTCTAGTGTCAGAATAAATATAGTGAAAATTTTATAAAATTCAATTATTCCGCTTTCTAAAGCTTCAATATAACATCTTTCATTAATTTTACAAAGTTTTAATTACTGACTTCGCCGTAGTCGAGTTCCCGTTTTTATATCGCGCGCTGATTACTTAAAGTAAACAAAGTAACACGGGGGAAAATCATTCGTCGCGGTTGTATGGAAAAGTTTTAACGATACGACGCCACAGTACGTGTCGGAAGTTGTTCTATCAAAATAACGCTCCTGTTTGTGAAGTGTTTGTTTGCCTAGTTGTTTGCCGTAGCTCGCCGTATAGCCGCTCAGCAAGGCCAGCACCCGCCTTCATCCACACATTCACCAAACCCTCTTACATACGAATAAAGCCGCCCACACGCACACGTGCATATACTCATTCCATCGCGACCAAATACTTCTGATGTCATCACATCTTTATACGCCGTTTCGGAATACTAGCACGAGCTTGCTCACTATAAATGTAATGAAAAAGTATTGTTGACATGAAAACGGCCGTTATGTGCGCGCATAACTTTTCGAAATAAGCCTTCTCCGAAAATTCCGCAGCGCGAAATAAAAATTTCCGCGCACATACCGCGTATATTTCACGCATGGCATCGGTTGAATCGGTTACCGCCCCCTCCTGCTGTAGCCTCAGCAGCAGCGAACGTTAATTTCCGTACGCATACATGCCCGGCGCCTCCGCCCGACCGGGAGTCGTACATATTGCGTTATCCTTTGGTTGCGAATTCATTGAAATTACACCATATACAGTGGAAAATTCTCATGCATGCATTAAAGAGCTCTGGCGCGCAAAGTAACCGTCTATTCATGCATTTTAATGTCGAGAAAGCGTACTAATGGAATCGCAGGGCTTGACAACGACCGAGTGCTTTATTTAATTTCTTTCGAACTTGAGCCTGTGGAATAATTACTCGCATTATTTTTGTAATCACGTTGAAAAATTAAGATCAAATGTCAATAGAAAATTCTCAAAATAAATTGCATTGTTTACCGCGCTATTTCTAATTAATTGATATATCATTGAAGAGCTTACAATGTCTATTTTCAACATAATTTCATAATCTTTTTCGACATACCTATTAAGTGGATGCACCAACTTTGTTTTGAAATGTTGACTGACACTATCGAAAGGTTCGAGTAATAATCTGGTTTCCCGACGAGGAAGTTATCGGCCATGAAAATTCACCTGCTCACTAATATATAAGAGTACTTTTCTATGTAGAGGGTCGTACGAGAGCCAATGAAGAACGAAGTGGAAGATACTTGTTAAACACATTCCTGAAGCTTCCTATGGCCCTTTTGACACACTTCCTGTAGGCATTGGTGGAAGACATTCTCGGCTTAAAAAGTCTCCTCTTTAAAAGTGTGCCGAAAATGAACACTATGATGAAAATTGCCCAACCTAGTGACACATTACTTTTCGCAAAAATATCTTACATTCGCACCTGAAAGCAAGGTATAATTGGAACTACATAGTATAACATTAATATTTATTAGGATGTTGTACTATTGAAGAGCTTTACTCTATTCTAATCGCACCACCTCAACTATTTCCGAATTGGGTTCCGAGAACGTGATGGATGTCATATATTCTTTATGGTAATAATTAAATTTACCTTTGCATATTTTCTCCGGTATGTAATTACTGTCACCAATGATTTTGTCTTCCATATGATATTATTCGCTTCAAAGAGTATCACTATCCAATGTTATTCCTCATTAAGTAAAAGCTATGCTAGTCGAGTTTTTTCGTTGTGCTAAGATGATAGCGGTTCAATTTTCCTTCAAAATTATAGAAACGTAATATAGTTTCAAGTAACCCTAGGAACCACAATTTTATGTTCTTATATTGCTATCAGCAAGTGTAGCTATTTCACAACTCTGAAAAATCTAGCCACATTGTTTTCCATTTGTTTCGGTACAGCGCTGTTGCTTTTGCTTCTTTTCATTTGAACTTCTCGTTTCCTCTTCATAATATTTCTTCAATGTATTTCTCAACACTTTTAGTTCCTAATTTTGCTGTTATGTCCTCTTTTCTAATTTTGACCCCTAACATTTTTCTCATTCCTTTCGTTTCAACTGCCCTGACCTTGCTTTGCTCTTGTTGGGTTAATATCCATGATTCTGCGCCGTAAGAGAGGATTGGTCTGATAATTGCCTTGTAAACTCTAATTTTGGTACCTTTAGTCACTTTCTTGTTTCTTAGAATGTGCCTACACATTGCGAAATACGCCATATTGGTTGTTTCCATTCTCGAGTTTATTTCGGCCGCTTGTTTTACGTTGGCACATAAAATTACTCCCAGATATTTATACTGCTGCACTTATTCAATTGTTTTGCTTCCAATTTCGATATTGATCCTAATTAATAAATAATATCAGTAGTAATACAAAATATGCTTTGACAAAGACAATCTTTAAAAAATTGCAAACGCCTTAATCTGTCTATTTTAGTATCTCCTTAGCACAAATGCCACATGCAAATTCAATTTTACGTGTGTTGGAGGTGAGTTTGGTGACGAATCTATTTCCGCGACTTTTTCTACCTATTTCCTAACGCTCTGCGCATTGCATTGGAATATATTTTTCATGCGAGAATGACTGCCAGATAACTTCGACGGCAGGCGAACACAGGTATATATGCTACATATTCACCTGACATACGCCGCCAACCAGCCCCAATACGCTCCTTTCCCCCACAGGAGATATATGTCTAACATATTCACAATACGAAAATTGATATTGCCTTATGCTGTGAAATATGTTCTTGTGCTTTTCACGCTGTTGTAAATGTACCCGCGGTGGGATTTTCAATTACATTCGACTATGTGAATATGTGGTGATATTGCTAAAGTACTTTTTCGCCAATTTCTCTGCATATATCCATTCACCAAGGGTGGTGGCAACCACAGGATATCGATACAGCGAATATAATCAATGTGTGTGTGATGTTTGCCGGAAAAAAGGTCGGACGAAAGAGTAGGAAGATTGAGTGGAAATTACCTTGCGCACTTTATTTTTTGTCCCGCTTTAGGTCGCGTTCGGTGTCCTTTTAATTTTGCATGCGCAGTACTGGTGTCGATTTCTACATGCGATGCAATCACTTTGACACGTTACAAACACGTCTGCTGACTAATTTAGTTAATGCATCGCCTGCCCGCAGGCATGCAGAAAGGAAATATAATGAATTGTATGTGTAGCCAGCTGGTTTGTTCACATCGTATTTATCAAGATGCAACATGTGACTATTAGTTGGACGTTACTTTATGCCGCTACAGTGTATCAGCAAAATTGGCACACTGCGTAGTAAATTGGAATATTTCGTGCGTAAAATGATACTTTATAGAGACATCTTTACTATGCCATTATGTCAACATGTGTGATTATTTAACAAGAAGCATGTATACAAATGATGTTCCTTGGTTGGAAACAGGAAGATGAAGTGAATTTTATTCAATAAACTGAAGTTTATTCAACACAAGAAACGTATTTCACATAAGCAAATAAATTTTAAAGAGAATTCTTGCTTAACTCAAAAAGTGATTTCGATGAATCGAGGAATCGAGAGTATTACATTTATTCAAAATCTTCATTGTTGTCGGGTCGTGTTTCCCTCTCTTCAGGCTCCCCCTGCTTAACTGTGCGAGCGAGTCATGCGCCCTGGTCATACTGGTAGTGGTGATGTTCATTGGGTTGCCGACAGTTGCAGTTGAGCTGATGACATAACTCCGCTCCCCTTAGCTTGAAGACGTCCTCGTCGTGTTCCTCTTCGTGTTGCTCTCAAATATACCCCAAAGAATTTGGCATAAATGGGGATTGGAATGAGGAATGTCTTTGTAATCGTGACAATTCATGGTTCGACCAACAGATCCAGACACATCAAAATAATATTAAATGATATGAAAAATTAACAAAAATTGTATTCTTTAAAAATTGTATGCTTTAAATTTAGTTTATATTAATCAATTTATAAATTAATATAAACTAAATTTAAAGCATGATTCAATTATACTAGGAGACTTGCTACTACTTGGAAATACATCTTTTCTTACTCGCTTTATTTTTCTCAGGTGAATATTTGCAGGTTTTCCTGATTTCTCTCTGGTACCGATTTGTTTATTTTTATTAATTTCAGACACGTTTACTTTATCATAACAAGGATCTGCTTCCCTGATTCTCGGTCGTTTAAAATACAATTGGGGTTCATTTACGCTTGCCATTGTCTCTTTATTGCGGTTTAATTTTTTGAGTTTTGCTGTTTTCTAGTTGTGTATTGTAAAGTTCGTTGTAGAACGCCAGGAGTTCAATTTTTCTTTTTTGCTTATAGTGCTCATAAATGGTAAGTGACAGATCGACTTCGTGGCTGTTTAAATCCTGTTGCTGAATGTACTGATTGATTGTAAATCAGGATGGAATTTAGCATGTAGTCTTTATGGGAATCGCCCTTATTTTGCAATTTGGAAATACGGATTTTTCCAACAATGTCGAATGTACACGTTGGAGCTGCGTTGGTGAGTTGGAGCTGCTATTGTAGTTTGTTGTAAAATGAACATTTATTTTAAAGAGTTTACAAAATTCAGAAAATACCTTGTTTTTAAATTCGTTCCCTTCGTCGCAGATTTTTTTTTGGATAACCGTGGTGAGAGAAATACATTCTTAATTTGCTAATAACGGCAATTGCAATGAAAGCGTAAATATGATAGGCTTGAGAATAGCGCGAAAACAAATCAGTGATGGTTAGGAACTTCTGATCGTCGAAACTAAAAACGTCTATGTGCAGAATATCAAATGGTCGTTTTGATAACAAAGGCCCAGAGAATGGAACCTTATATTGGTTTCGTCCATATTTAGCTTCAAGACATAATTCGCATTTATTTAATTCATTAATTTTCGACTTTATGTGTGGCCAATAGTACGTCCTGATTATATGTTTCCGTGATGCCGTTATGCGTTTTTGAATGATATTCCTCTATAAGTTAATTTTGATGGCTCCTGTTTTCTACATCCTGCAAATACGAGGTACATTGAATAATTTTTACAGAACTATCGAATATAGTGCTTCCTATCAAATGTAACTTTGAATGCAAGTTTTGGTTCTCAAAATAAATTCCGTAAAGTTTCGTTGGGTCAAATTCTTTTAGCACTGTTGAGAAATTTTCCAATTCATGCCCGTTACGTATTTGTATCGACAAAGTATCATTGCCAAATGGTTGCATTTCACTGAGTAAGTATTTGTCACCTGACCTAACGATAATGCGACGTTTAAAGTGATTCACGGGTTTTTCCGAAATCGGCATTGTAAATATTGGGTTTTCAATTGATGTGTGAATTGTATTATTTGAGTCATTAGCATAATTATCTTGAGAATCGGCACTAAGAGTTTCTTCGCAGTCGTCAATTGAAATTGTTTC
>WSZQ02088078.1:0-14642 GCA_019419845.2 Weissflogia rhopalogaster
TTCAAAAATTAGTACTTTCCAATGTAATTCCCCATTTAAAAAGTTGTGCTAGCCCTATTATTTTGTTGTGCTAAGATGACAGCGGTCTATCAACTATCGAATTGATATTTCTTTTTTAGGCAATGTCAGCAGTGTATTCATTTTCAACATTATATTCAGAGATTGCTATGTAATGTTAAAAATTAATGACCAATACTTAAGAAATTGATTAAAAGACAATAGACGCGTAGGAGAAAAACATAAAAATCAAATTTAAGACAAAAATGGGCAGTTTATTATCAATAGAAATGAGTTGCTTCATTGCTGCCAAATTTAACATACAATTTAATTTTCGAATTTTTAGTTATCGTCTTTCTTAGATTATTTTATTTCTACGAAAAATAATAGCAGGTATCTACATGTCCCGATATAAAGGACATATCTATGTATGATTTTTTCCGATATTATAAGTCTCATTGCTTGCTTGTTATGAATTTGCTTGTTATCAATGAACATAGGAAAAAATGTTCCAGTTTTAAATTGTTCAAAGGAAAAGCTTTATTACAGGGCAAATGTAAGAGTATGTGGTTAGAATGCTTTTTCAAGTCTCTTATTCACATAGTTGTATTGACAATGAATGAAGCTCTGGAAATATATATTTCTTTTTCATAATGTATGTGTTTGATTTTTCTCATTAATTCCCTCTTTTTTTAAACATGTTTCATAAAAATTGTATGTAGCGATTTCAAAACCTTTAATGGCATACTCTCCTTCCGAATACAACCGTACAGCCTTTTAAATATTTTAAAATAAATAAATATAAATACGTAAACCTTCTCCTCTGTTGCGAACCAAAAAAACTCAGACATCCAGGCGTTAAACAAAGTCTGATTTCTTGGGTCGTCCAAAAGAATTCAAAGGTTCGGACTCACACCTACCCGGTGCTTTCGGGGTTGAAGTATGTTGTATGAATGTTGGAAAGAAACTGACTATTATTTAAAAAGATTCTTAAAACTAGCTGCAGGGCGCACCTCATCTTCCTCCCACACACCATCTGGAGACGTTTCACGCTCCCATACACACATTCCACCGGGTGCCGCGTTCTCAACACATCTCAATTGAAGGTACGACAACCTTGGCCGAGATACATACTTAAGTGAAAAATTAAACTAATCTTTCAATTAGCATTAAATAACCAGAATATAGGGCTTCGGTTCACAACATCCTCCCTGGTGCTTGTAATCATCTCCCATTTTCACTCTACCCAACTTAATTTCTAAGCTCCATCCAAGCCTCGCCCATTCTGCCTTCAACGCCTTACATTCCATTGTCTCCTCCGGAGCCACATAACGCTCAATTGGGGTATCTCGCACCCATCCAGACTTTGAGGTCCTGTTCTTTCGATTTACTTCTCGCTTGATCAAGCAGCCTCTTCTCAGCTACTCTCATCCCAGCGTCATTGAAATAGAAATGCCTTTGCTGCTCCTGCACTTCTATTTACCTAATACAAACAATTCCCAGCATCGTCCCTTGCTCCTCCCATACAAGAGCTCTACCGAGGTTTGAGTGAGGCCCGCCGATTCGCCCATCCATTGTACCGCCTACTCATACACCAGTCCCATATATTCCTGACTAACCTCTCATTCCCCATTTTTACCAGCCCATCCTCATATCTTCTAATCGCTTCCCCTTTTAAACTAAACCTAATTCCGCCAGAAAGGTATGTATATATTTTAGAGGCTATCAACCCTCAAATTTTTCCTTTTACATATATTTTTGTGTTTGTTGTGTTGTATGTTGAAAGTTGTGAGTTGAATAATGCTATGTGTGTGTGTAGTGTGGGTGAGAAATAATTCACCCAGTGGATTGCCCATCCAGGAGAATCGAACCCCGTCCACCTAAATGGTAAGCCGAGGTGCTACTATCAGGTTACTCATGTGGGTTGTCGCGTGACCGTATTGCCTGCGACATCAACCCCTAGCGGATGAGATGTTGTTTGCCCGGAGCCTTTTATTTTAAGCAGGATCGCGGAACTACCCGTTCCTGAAATTGTGTGGAAAAAGATGGAAAGCAGAGGTAGTCACGGCCAAGTCCAATAACGTACTAATGTTATTCTTAAAAACAATCCTCGAAAGCGACAAGAAACTTCAAGCCGCCTCACCTTATCTTAATCTAAACATCATGCCCGTGATGCATAATTCTCTAACAAATACTTTAATGTTCTCATCACGGGCCAGGCGTGCACATACACATAAAATGATTTCGCCGAAATACAAAAATAATTCAGCTTGCATTATTGCGTCTCCGTTCACGCGACATGGGTCATATTTAGTTACTCATGCCTAACTTTGAATCTTTCTTGCTAGTTGTCAAGTTTAGGATAATCTAAGCAAATAAAATATCTGTGTGAAACACAAAAATCACTTGACCAATCAGCTCATTTTTGAAAGCGAGGTTCTACAATGTCGATAACAAAAGAATACTTTTTTATTTCCATTGATAGTTTTATTTTTTTAGAATGAATTTTACCTGGAAAATAGTAAAGTTAAATTGAAACACCATTTTTCCAAAAATCTATGTTCTACATAATCTATGTCAAAGATTATAGTAGCGATTATCGTTATCTTTTTGTTTAAATGATTTTGACGAGACGCCATTTGTTAGTTTTTAGTATTTGACATTCCGCATATGTACCAGTCCTCCGGCAATTCTGGAATGAGCAAATATTTAAATTATCAGAAACTTACTTTTAGGTAACACCGATTCCCTGTACGGACTTGGATCCATAACTAAACGGATGGTAAATTGCAATAGGAATGTTGAACAGTTTCAACTTTTATTACAAAAATCTATTATATGAAAATTAGCAAAACATTCACAGTCCAAATGTGGAGGAATAAATAGGGAAATTGGAATTTAGCTTTGATGAACTCCACGGCTATAAATATTTGTATAAATGTAGATTTAGAAAATGTGAAATAAAACATATTTTTTTTTCTTTTTAATATTCCATGCTTCATCTCTGTGATTCATGTACAATAACAGATACTCCAATTTGAAATTTAAACATGAAAACAGCAATTCATAATTAAGACACCTATACGTATGTCTACTACATAATTATGTCAAATTTTCTTGCATTGTATGTCAATGCACTCGCTAAACTCGTTTACATATCAAATGTATAAAATTGGTTATCATTCAATAACGCGCATGTTGCATCTTTGGACGGTGTTCATCTTATTCATCATGATTAACTTTCTTTTAAATTGTTTACTTTGCCACTGATGGGAATCATGTTGTCGACAATTAGTGGGTTAATAATACTTCTAGAATAATTTTAGAAACCCAAGCATAAGGAATTTACTAGAAAGAGGCATGTGTACACACAAGTCTATATTGTATGGACGAATTTTGCATTGTACGTTAATGCACTCGCTAAATTCATTTACATAATATGGGCACTACTTTTATCAAACGTATAAAATTGCCTGCGAACTCATTTTTTATATTATACATAAAAAATACATAATGGAGATTATGGATAAACGTCCAAATTGAAGAAAATCGTCATCCAAACAATTAGTCATACAATCGCTATATATTTATAATATTTAGTCTAAATTTTATAAACTTTATGGCAGCATAAACAAAGTCAACAAAATGCCCAAAATATTTCTAAACTTATTGTAGAAGTGTTATTAGCCCATTAATTATCGACAACATGAATCACATCAGAGGCAAAGTAAGCAATTAAAAAAGAAAGTTAATTATGATGAATAAGATGAACACAGCCCAACGCTGGTTATCGAATGATAACCACGTGGTGCTGGGGATCCCGGTGTGTTTTCGGAAATGCTCTTTTCCCACAAAAAACTTATTTTTTACGTAAACACAACACAAGGCGTCCGAAAAAGACGCGTTGCAGCTGGCTCTCGCAATCCGTTGTTTCTCACTCGTGATTTAATAAAATTATTTAAATGTGAAAAAATAAACACATTTTTCCCAAAAAGTAGAATGAAATTCGGTATTTGTAGAGCTTGCTGTGGGCCCACTTCGCACTTTGGCTGCGTCTGTGTCAAGTTTTGCTTTTGTGATGATCATGACAAGTTTTGTATGTGCGTACGGCGTACGAATATATGTATCCGGACGCGCCGATTTACAAAAGGAACTACGAGATGAATACCCTATTTTACAATGATAGATCTACATCGCTTTCGGATGCATCGCTGTCAACAACGACAACGGCGAAAGCCTGATTGGCGGAGATTTTTCAAAGGTTATCTTTCTTTCACTTACAGATGCTAACTTTATAAGAATCGGAACGAATAAAATAAACTGAGAATTACGCTTAATTAACGTCAATCGGATGATGTCAATTCAGGAGCAGCTCTTTGGGCGTCTCCCATGTGAAGCCATCGCGACCGAAGTGACCGTACGAGCTCGTCTTCTGGTAGATGGGCTGTCTGAGTTTCAGTTCCCTAGAGATAGAAATTTTAGATTATTATTTTTTTAAAGAAATTTTAAAAGGATTAAAATTTATAGTAAACGAGTTCAGTAATGTATGTTAATATCATGGCCATCAATAGTAGCAAATACAAAAACATCATTTGAGAATATAATAAATTTAATTACAAATTAAAATGCGCTCTAAACTTTTCTAGCGAAGAGGAAAATTTTTTTCTAATATTTACATGAAATGTACTTACTTGACAATTTTGCCCGGACGAAGATCAAAGTTCTTCTTAACAATGTTCAACAATTCTGTCTGGGTAAGTTTAGAGGTGCCATAGTCGAAGACAGTGATGGAAAGTGGCTCAGCTACTCCAATAGCGTACGCAACCTGGACGAGACAACGGCGGCAGAGGCCAGCCTTCACCAGCGACTTGGCTACCCAACGAGCGGCATATGCTGCTGAACGATCGACCTTGGTGAAGTCCTTGCCGGAGAAGGCACCACCGCCGTGCGCACCCCAACCGCCGTAGGTGTCGACGATGATTTTACGGCCGGTCACACCAGCATCACTCTGAAATATAAACAATTTATTTACATGAATCAATCCAATGTATTTAGTATATTAATCATCAGATTAAAATATAAAATGATAATCAGAATTAAGTGAACATCATGGCCATCAAGAGTAGCAAATACAATAAATAACATCATGTTTTGATAGTTTAAGCGGCATCTTATGCAAACTTCCACTAAAAACCTGTTGAAACAGTGCAAATTGTCTAGTTATCAATAACAAATATCCATAAAATATGAAAAATAACGTTAGTTTTACCTGAGGCCCACCAATAATAAACAAGCCACATGGGTTGATGTGAATGACGGTGTTTTCGTCCAAATATTTGGATGGAATGACTTGTTCGATGACCTTGGTCTGCACCTCCTTGCGGAGTTCCTCAAGGGAGATCTTTTCGCTGTGCTGCATGGATACGACGACGGTATGCACGCGCAGTGGAATGCAGGCGCCATGGTGGTACTTGTACTCGCAAGTCACCTAAGGGACATAACAGATCGATTCAGCCTCATATATATATATATATGCATATTTTTGTAGACTAGATGTAATACAAGATATGTTTAGCTTGCTCAAAGCTTGACAGACATGATAATACTAATAAGAGAAGAATGCAAACAACGGAAACTGTAAATAAATGTCTAATGGACATTGCCCTCATCCAATAATGATTTATAAATCGAATGGGAACGCCAGTTCCATTATTTTATCTAGCATAGCCTATGTACACTCCGATGCTAGTTTAATGACATTGGAATGTGGACAATTTTCTATGCAAATACGAAAATATAGAACAATAAGACAGAAGATTTGAAAGCGTAGAATTAGAAGATTTAAGAATGTACAGAGATAAGAAGATTAAAATATAGACAAATGTATGGAATGAACGCTGCTCAATAATCACACTGGAATGTTGTTTCGATAATTACGATAAATTAATAATATGCAAAAACAAAATACATGAAATTTTGCCAAAAGTTTGGAGTGGGAGGCAAATTTAGGTACTTTTCAGTAAGGTTAGATTATGAAGGTTTAGATTAGTCTAGATGATTTAAATTGCTTAGGTAGGTTACAAAGTTCACGTATCAGTTAATGTTAATACATTAGAAGACATTTTTTATCATGTTCAAGTTGGAAAGTAAATCAAATGTGAATAAATAACAATTCGAAAATAACATGTGTTCTATAAGCAGTGTTCATTATATCAAAAAGAAAACAATTTCACTCTGATAAATTAAAATTTACCTGAGTTTTGGAATCAGGTCGTGCCCACCAGAAATCACCAGTTCTTCGGAGATCAGCAATCTTCTGATTGAGTTTGTGAGCGAGTACTACTGTCAGAGGCATACACTCCTCTGTTTCATCTGTTGCATAACCAAACATCAAACCCTATAAAAAGATGAAGGCAAACATTCAACAATCATTTCCAAGGTGCATATTAGAAATCAGCATGCTCCTCGAGACCAAATCACCCTTTCCATTCAAAGAAAACTACCAAAGCATTCCTCAAACTAGGGGAGTCAAATTTTCATAAAGTATCGATACGGATTAGATGGAAATATTACATTTACAATAATCAGAATACGGCCATTAAGCATCGCCGCATCGAAATACATTAATATACAATACATTAAATATAGATACAAATATATTTGACACCCCTCACCCACATCCACTTAAAGTCGAAAACACTATCATCCCATTATCGAAAGAATAAAATGATCCAAACATGCGTTCAGCAAAAACTGACTGCTACAATGTATATGTAGACTTGATTAATACGCAATAAATGATTAACTTGGTAGTATAGCGCTGACCCCAACATCCCAAGTTACAGTAACAATGTTAGTAATAAACAAAGACGAAGTAAAGCAATATATCCTCCCCACCGGGTTTTCGTACACTAAAGAAGGAAAGAAAAGAAAGTGTCTAGAATTGCAATAAAAAGCTTTCGCGACGTGTTGAAAAGGTGTTACAAGAGTGTTAGGTATTAGGAGAAAATAAGACAAATCGAGAAAGCAGAAAAGCAGCATTTTCACCTGATCGCCGGCACCGATGTCGTCTTCGTTCTTATTCTCATGCACACCAGCTGCAATGTTGGGCGACTGCTGGTCAAGCGCCAGCATTACGCTGCAGGTCTTGTAATCAAATCCTATGGAGCACAGTGTGGTTCAGTTTAATGCCTATCAATTATCAATGGAATCATACATGATTTTCATGGGATAGAGCTATCTAGGTTCATATCTTAATGGTTCGCATATATCATTAGAATAATAGAAGCCCATTTTTGTGGCAAAAGCTATGACATGAATCTAGACGTATATACTGCAGACATATTATTGGAATTTTGAAGACAATGACTTGCTTCAAATTTGATTATTTTAACACAATCTTAGTATTTGTTATACATTTTCTGAATAGTAAATAAATAAAATTTTATGCAAAATATGACGGTCATAATGTATGATGGACGTTGCCCCCTATTTAATCACCAGCATATCAAACGGGAACGCCTAAATCCACCAGTTTACTCTAGCACAGCCTATGTACACTCCAGCAATCATTAATACGCTGAAATGTGGACAATTTTCCGTGCAACATTCAATTAAAATCGATATTGGAACAAATTAAAAACAAATTTCCAAACAATATGTCTGTATCTGGCCAGCAATGTTAAACAAGTTGAAAAAAAGTAGCATAAAGCTTAGACAAAAACATGCTTTCCTTAATAACCCAAATCAAAAATGCTTCCGGATGGTAATTACCCAAGAAATAATACAATATTGTTTGCAAACAATTGAGAATCGCAAGCAAATTCTCAAGAAAAGCCAATCACAGTATCCCGGCGAATTTTACAGTATCATTTTTTTTTAATCTTTCATCATCATATTCCCCAAAGTTTCGTCATTTCGCTCAAATATATGCAAAAAAACTGGCAGTATACCTGATCGCCCGCCCCAATATCGTCATCCTCTCGATTTTCGTGCACGCCGTCGGCGATGTTGGGCGATTGCTGTTCAATGGCGACGAGCAGATTGAGCGTACGCCAGTCAAATCCTAACACAGCCCAGAAAACCGGGAAGAGTGCGCGCAAAACCCGATTGTGCGATCGGAGCGACAACCACAAACAAAAGTAGATCAACATAAGAAAAAAATCAAAGTCAGATGCAATGCGTTTTGTGTTTTTGTACGCCGTAATAAAAAATGACAAATCATCCGTTTGTAATTAATATTTTTTGGAGACGATTGAACGCAAATGATGATCAACCAGCACCATATTTAAAAATGTGGTTAATAAGAAAAGAAAGTCTCAGGGAAGAAGAAACAAGCAATAAAAAATAATAAAATAAAATATATATACTACTGCAGGTACTGGCTCAACAAACGCACACAATAGAGAAAATAAGTTGTGTAAATCAACGAAAATTCTTCACATACCTTTCGACGAATCATCGTAGCCGATATGTTTGACGGTGTCACGGACGACGCGTTGATAATCGACGATCGCCTTTGATGTGATCTCACCACAGAGAAGAATCATGCCAGTTTTTGTAACAGTTTCTGTAAATAATTTTAATTTTCACTATATGCAATAAATACATCTGCAGTATGTAATATTTTAAATAACGTAATTTATCAATTAAAATAGTTTCAAAATAGATTAATATAAAAATACAAACCACAAGCAACTTTTGCATTGGGATCCTGCTGAAGATGGGCGTCCAAAACTGCGTCACTGATTTGATCGCACATTTTATCTATAAATAAACAAGTATTGATGTATTCAAACACGTGCGTATTAATATTATGATTAATCAAAGGTCATATCAATAAAAAACTGAATAATTGAGTTAACCTAAAAGTTAGAAGAACGTGGTGGTGCATGTATTTAGAATTGTCGTTATGTTGTCATGAGGTGATCAATGATCAACACTGTAATGCCATAAGAGAGTCATCGTCGCAATTCGCGCGGTTGCGACAATTCCAATACAGCTTCCAGCAGGAAGACAAATTTTAAAAACACGTGTTTAGAGATACGTTTGAAACGTTTTCTAATTATTTAAACCGGTAGAATGAACGCAATGGTCGTCGGTTTATATAGAAATGCCAAGAAATCAGGCCGGTTATTTCCGGATCGCCTTTGCGACGCCAAAAATAGACGCGGCGAAACGTGCGTAGAAGACGCCATGTTGTTGCATGCGGTGAGACATTTTCCTAACGTTTTTCACCATTTTACTACTTTGACATGCTCCAATTTAACGTGTTATCAATAGGAAATGTTTATAGGGACTCACCTGGATGTCCCTCACCAACGGATTCCGATGTGAAGAGGAAGTTGGAGCCATCTTCCATGTCGTAGGCCATGTGGCCGTTGGGATAACCGTTCGCTACAGTTTGTGGCATCTTGAATGTGTCTGCAAAGGGAGAATCGACACGATTAGTTCTTAACTCGAAATGGATTGTTTACCACGCGGTGATAATAGACATGCAAGCCATGGTGTCTGAATTGAAGATGTTTGTCGTTGGACATTGTATAACCGCGTACCGCCGACGACAACGTTCCACTGCCTTGATAAACAATGCTTACCGTTCGACACCGTCGAAGAGGATGTCTTCGTTGTTTTGTTGTTGTCACCGCCGTACTCACCCGACGTCGATAACTGTGGAAAAGAGAATCGCGCCGAGCTTGCTCTAACCTTTATAAACGACGAGGCGGTCACGTGATGCACGCCGATGCCTTGCAATTGGCACGTTTCAAAATAGCGCCACACGATCACCCACGACGTCGTGCGATTAACACCTTTACAGAAGTTTCAAAACTATGGGCCTATTTGGCGCGAATTCAAATACAACGTACAATTTTACTTGGTATTCGAGTAAATGAAGATAAAAAAACGGAATTATTAAAGAATGTTGTAAATAAGTCCACGGTCGTCGTTGTTACAAAGTTTCACAATTGTTTGTAAAGTAATTGGAAATTCCACACTTTTGTTTGTGGTAAACATCACGTATAACCATGTTTCTTAGGGTGTATTGTAGTGATTGACATACCTGAGTTTAAGTTGGTTAATATGCGGAACAACGTGAGTTTCTGGACGATTCTCAGCGGGAGAACACCGAAAGCACTTAAGCCTCCGGGAACTGAAAACGTTGAAGCACGACTGACACGACCGCGCTGCTGTGCAGGGCTTTATGCAGGAGCCAACGCAACGTTCAACGGTCACATTATACAATTTTGTAATAACCGGTTTCGTAAAACCGGTTTTAACTAATTGATTTACTGTCAAAACATATTTTTGGAGCTTTTTCTTCAAATTGTGTACTGTTTCTTGTATTATCTTAGAAATTATCAATATATGTAAAAATAAGAAAGAAAAAAATGACCTCTGATTGCGAGTACATAAATATATATTCTCGTAAAAGGTACTTTGAAATTGCATAGTTTCCTTTTAATTAGTAACAGTACTTTGTGATAAGCACGCTTAAATTTATAGAGTACTTATCAATAAATACTTTCGACTGATCAATTACTTCCTTATGACTATTAGCTGATATTAATAATAGTATCCATATGATCATTTCGCATGGCCAAAAATAATAAATGGATCCACAAAATCGATTTATCAATTTTCTATATTTGTAAAAGTTTTTTTTTATATCCAGTTTCAAATAAAAATTCCAAGAAAAGACGAAGTTATGACCGAAAAATTATTTATTGATTGAATTGTCTGATTCGTCAACAGCTTTTCAAACGCGTTTTTTTCAAAAACCAAGTTTGTTAAATTAGAAATATTTCGAAAATTACAACTCATAAAACCACGATTAATTGAAAATATGTTGTAATTTTTTTTTCTCATATTTTTGTAATAATACAATACAAATTAAATTGTTTATTTCATGGGCTGAAAGATTATGAAGTCGATAGCCTGTTGCTTTTTTGCAATGAATATTAATAATAATATTCAACCGATGAAATTGACGTTTTGGTGGTTATTTTATACATAGTTAGTTTTTTATAAGATTTTTTACATTATTCGTTTTTGAGCATCTTGAATATCTCTGCGATAAATTCAAACGCTCGCTATTTTGTCAAAATTCAATATTTTCAAAATCCTCTATGACAGACTAGATTATAGTACCTTTTATAGTTCAACCGTCGTTTAACAATGTCTTGAAAACATGGTTTTGGTTAAGGGGTTTTCCGTTAATTTTGTTTGTCCCCTTGTCAGTCGGCAACAACAACCATTGAAGCATCGCGCTTCTGCCTTACATATTATTTATTCAGTTTTAAATAAATTTCTTCATTATGGAAAATGTAACCACACAGAGAAAAGAAGCCTGAATGTTCGCCGAACAGTCAACAAGTATGTCGGAAAATAATGGAGAAAAAAAAACTGTTCATTTAAGTTTGTTGCATTTTTCGCCAGAAATTAAATTTTAAACTTATTTCTTTTCCTTATATCACCAGGAATAGAAAGAAATTGGAAAAAATATCAAAAAAATTAACGTTAGAAAGTGAAAATGGGCTTGAAAATTAAACAGAATAAAATTAAGATATTGACCGCAGGAGAACAAATAGAAAACAAGCAAAAATATTAATAAATAATTGAAAATATGATGTATTACATAATTATAAGTACCTGGGAGTAAATATGAATGACCAAGGAATAAACAAAAATGAAATCGTGGAAAAAATGTAATTGATACACCGCCAATAAAATGATATAAAACAGAAGGCTCAAGTCAAGAAAGAAACAATAACAAAAATATACCGATCAATAATAAGACCAACAATATGCATCAGGAGTAATGATAATGACTAATTGGAAGGCATAGAAAAAATAAATTAACATTCAAGAAAGAAAAAATCACGAAATTATAGCTCAAGAAGATGGTACAAACCGAAGTAGAACAAATAAAGTAATATACGAAGAACTGGGTGAGGCAATACTGTCAATAAGATATAAGTGACAGAGTAATTAAACAGATAATGGAATGGCGCTCAGGTAGTAAAAGAAAAAAGGGAGACCTAGAAATAGAAGAGAAGAAGGTCTCATTCTTCTTCTCTTCTATTCTTCTTCTAGAAGAATTGACAATAAAGAAATGGGAGGAAAACGTAACAAGCAGAGAATGGTGGAAAATCCTCACAGTAATCAAGTGGAAACAATGAGAAACATGGACTGTTCCACCCAAAATGGATCTATAAACCTCAAGGAGATGGCTACAGATATAATCCATTAATTTGTAGGTTTGATTAGTGCGATAACCAAAAATATTCTGTTCTCTTTTCGTGTCCGATGATTTTTGAAGAAAATCGGTAACAGAAGGTGTCTTACTTCTTACTTTTTTTGATGTACTTCGCCAAAAAAAAAAAAAACGAACTAAAAACTAACTAAACAACGATCTGATGTTTCAAATAGTTCCCCCTAAAAATGACCAACATTGCAATTTTTCACTGCCAGATGTATATGCCACCTTAAACATGGACATTATCTAATTTTTAAGACATCGAGTGTCCGTTAATAATTTCGTAACTGTTTGTATCGTTTAACCGGATTATCAATATTTATATAGCCACGATGTATTTTGTATGTTTATTAATGAGCATCATTGCCTTGCCATATTTAAATTCTAATTGTAAGATAAAGATAAGTACTTGTACTTATTGATCATTTAAACTATACAAAAATAACTTGCAAATACTTGGTATTTCTTACAATTGTTGTTAATAATAAAAATATCTTTTTCTACGGAAAAATATTATGTATGTAGTTTGAAATTATACCTTTGGAACAATGTGAAACTCATTGTCAGTATAAAAAGAAATATACCATTACGCAAACGGTTGCAGAAAGAAAACAATAAAACTTAAGACAAGAAGCAGTTTGTTTGACTAATCGCTCTAAGCAGCAATAATCTGGTAAGTTGATACATATTTATATATTTTTTCTACGTGTCTCCTAACTTGCAGACACTCAAATAATATATAAACCAACATATTGTTTTTAAGTAGTCCCTAATTAAATTTATAAATATTCATAGGGAACAATATTTTAAATTATATATTTGTCAAATAAAATCTGAATATAAGTGTTGTCATTCTAATTACGTTGCGACTTTCTTCGATAACAAGTGCCAGCGTCATAGTATTTTTGAGCTGGTATTAATGATCCGATTATACAAATATTTTTAACCGTTTGGAGTTCTGGGTTATCATATGCGAACGGCGACGTTTTGTCGCGAGCTAATGGCGTTGGTGTAATTTGCGCTAAATTTCGTTTGTTACAATTACTGCGCATCTGTGTGACAGTTGATGTTGTAATAATAGTGATAACAGATGGCTGATAACCCGACGCGGACAATACACGCCTCGGACAACAAAAGAACAATCGCGTTTCGATAATGTTCAAATGAACTGCGCGTGTGACATCATACGAACGATTTTTTTCAGCGTTTATCTAAGGGTCACATCGACCGATATTTTTCTTTCTTTCAATGTTTAGCTCGTTTCACGAGACTTACATTTAGTCATTGTGGGTTTTGGGAAATACAGTTAATTAGCGTTTATATCTGATGTTTAGTTTGTATCGTATTTTGGAATTTTGACATTAAACATTATGAAATTACTTTTGGAACTGTTTATGCGACAAGTACTTTGACAAAAATTATCAAACGCTGATACTGGATAGTTGATAGCCGTAAATTACTCACAAATATTGAAATCGTATGATGTCAATGTACGTTCCAGCGCAATTGCAACATTGACCATGATCGTGACGTTTATGAAATTATTTGGCAACACACGTATTTGATGTATGACGATGAAGATTTACTGCATTCAATATGTGCTTTGCATTCCAATTTATTATTATAGTTAAAATCTGGGAAAGAAGTTAATAAAATTAAAAAGACGAATATGCTTTTGACCACACGACTGAAGTAAAACTACATATATGCTTATTGTTTAATCAATATTTTCAGAATTACATACATGCGTAATTACTGTGATTGATTTTAAGACTGACAGTGAGATAATTGGCTTTTAGTATGAGAAATAAGTTACATATGTTTTGGAATGCCAATTAGAAGTTACTATATTTGAGACATTATTTGATTTATGATAAATAGCTATTCCCGCGGATCAAACATTTTCATATTTAAATTTCACAGTACAATCAAAATTCGGAGGGTCTAGTCAATGTCTTCTGGCAGTTGAAACAGTTCCTCAATGCTTGTAACTTGCGATAGTAGAACATAAAGTAATGGTAGAGAATAAGTCCTTTGATATTTATAAACAACTACATTGAATGTTTCTCCTCGAGATTATGAAATGTCATAGCACATTCTGATACTTTTAATATGTCAGTCATTTTTAGAGTTTTAAGAGATATAATTTTTTGATTAAACTTGTTTTCAACTTCAATGTTGATTTTCCACTTTAATCCGTTCTCGGGGTAGTTGACATATGCATCAAAATATTCCTTATTTCATGAACTTTCATAGTGTATAAACATGTTCCTAATTATTGCACTGAGAATTCCAATTTCGCCGATAGCTTCAACGGTTCGGTAAATAAATTGCGATTTTCGAACTTACGTTTATTCGCCAAAATATAAATGAAAATCAAGTTTAGATG
>WSZQ02088089.1:0-14642 GCA_019419845.2 Weissflogia rhopalogaster
TATAACTTAAGAAAGGAAGGTTTATTGGAAGTCTACAATGATATTTTCGAAAGAAATTTGTTAAATTTTGAAGCATGTCACGTTTTATAGAGCCAACGTTCCTACTGATGCCGGTAGAATCATTCATTGGCAAAATTATTCTTTAGATATTTATCGATACCAGAAATAAGAATAAAAATCGGAAAAATCAATACTTATTGGTATCGATTACACTTATTTTCATATTGGTGGTGAAAACTACTTTGTGTATTTTTCTAGCACATCAGTACCAACCAGGAAAACATTGACAACAATAATTGTTTCCTTAGAGTCAGTTGGCAGAACTGTCGCAATCACGTTTAACATAAACTATTTGCGTAGGCCCTAAAGTAGCAAATGGCCAAGGCACACCTTAGGCAACCAACTTTGCACTCATAGCATTTCAATATAGTAACGTGTGTGGCCAGCAAATGAAGTAATTCGCATATGAATCGCCTGTTCCATTGTCAATTGACGAATTGCGCTCGACTGCAATTCGCGCATTGTTCGCCTGTATGACTTAAGTCGCATTACAGAAACCTGCACATGCGCATATATACTAATATCCATAAACTCATACACAAACCTACACACTCACACATGCATCTCAGGTCAACTCGAGTAAGTCGTTCGTCGAATTGCCCAGGCTTGCGACCGGTCCCCGCGATCGAGTGGTGTCAAAGCGCAATGCATAAGAATTTTTAATGATTTATGAGACGTCGATTGCATTGTGTGCTGGCGCGTATGCAAATCCAGGCAAGCACTTATTTCAATTTTACTCCCTTCATTACATTTTGCACACCGCTATAGCTTACGGTGAAAGTGCTTGTCGCAATGGAGCACAAAGCAAATTTGATGTTAAGTGCGTGGCGTTTGATACTAATTAGCTCGATGCAGGTTGCGGCGAAGGCTCGCCATCGGCGATTCGCGCGCTAGACGCGCGATTTAATTGCGCGCGCATTAAAACCGCAAAACGATGCAATCAATCAGCGATCAAAAACATCAAACGGCCGGCAGCGGCACGTAACCATCAGCAGGAATAACAATAAAAGCTGGGAATCATTCAATTAAGCCTTGCTATGCGAATTGAAACATGTTTGCGCAAGTGCGAAGTGTTAAATAGTGTTGTAGCGTTCATTCAACAATTTGAAATACAATTTACTTTATTAGTTTATTAAATTGTATTCTCAAACTCAATTTATGAGTCATTATATTGTTAAGAGACTTGGTTATAAACTAAACTTCATAAAAGTTGCATAACCAACGTTCATAAGGTGTCGGAGAGACAGATAAAATTTCTAGCCATGCAACCAGTTAAACATTAAAAAATTCTTATAGTTATTAAATTTTCGCGTTGTCTTTTAATTCCTCTTGTTAAAAACGATTTTGTATGATAAAAAGAAGCTTATGACTGATAATTTTTACGCTACTCATTCTGTACTTTTTGTGTCTTTGCAAAGCCAACAATGTAACATCTTACGACGTTTGGGTCAAGGTGACAGTCAGTACAACAAAATTACGCAGCCAAGCACAAACGTTATTAACGTTTTTTAGTTGCTCGTTGGACGTCGCCCGGAGAAGGGTTACTTTTACCATTAATTTTTTATGCGTATCTCGGCAAGGAAGCAAATTAAGTGACTATTCTTTACGGACAATTCGTCTTCAATAAACAAGTCATTTGCTGCGTGCTCGTTTTTTCCAGTACGTTTTATTAAATTTTTATGGCGAAAATAAATTAAAAAAGCAGAAATATCGAGCTGCGCCTGAGCATCGCTTAGATATAGATTTTACGCCGCCGCCATCGGTAAGGTGCGGAAGGAATTCGCGCTTGTTAACGTCCGAAACGGCCGTAAATTAACGATATCCAAGCGCAAAGACAACGGACCGGTCATAGCGACAACCCCGGCATATTCATAAAGTGCAGCGAGTTACGGGTGTTTGCATTTTTCATTCTGGATCTCAAAGATTTGGTTGAATTGTATACAAAGCTACATCCAGTTTGGTGGCACTGTTTTCTAGATGAGAGAAAATAATCTCTGAGAATGGATATCCTTAGTCATTTACACTATGTTGGATCCTAGCGTAAATGTCCTGAATCAGAACACTGAGCCACTGAAGCGGAATCTTCAAATATGTAGATAATTTACAAATTCATAATAACAATTTCATATTAAACCTGACCACTTTCACTCGATAGCAATCACGAACACCACAAACATCTCTTTCAGTATACCAAACAAAAACTGGCCATCGCCATCATTCGTAAGCGAATGTGACAATCTACAGCTGTAGCTTGTAAACAAGCCAAGAAAGCACCCATTGGACGACGGCTGACGAGCATTGTTACGAAATTAATTGAGCGATGTTATCAAATAATTGAGTCACAATGCGGCCAAAAATAAAGACGTTTCTGTTTGTTCACCGGCTTGCGTGATCCATGATTGAATTGACCTAATGCAAATCGCCGACATCATCTTCGCCGGATGACGATTCCCATTTATTCAAGGCTGGTTATCGTCGCGTATCGCGAGATGCACGCCGTGCACATTCATTACAATCACTACTATATGCCTACAGCGGGCAAATATCAACATATTTTATTATTCTACGCAAGAGAAGGGCGGCGATTGCATATGCAGGCAGGTATTTTCGTACCATTGTTATTCCCGCGGGAGTGGTAGTACGAACGCAAGCTTATTTATTCCAAGAGGCATGCGCTGCGAACTTTATTATTAGCAGGGAGTACGCGCGCGAACACCACGCAGCATATTAGTATATAAATGGAACTATTAAAACGTCAAAACGCCGCCGAACGATATTTATAGCCGTGCGCGGTGAAGACTGATGTTTCTGTAACGAACCGGCCACGAAAGTGATCTGCACTTAAATAAATCGGTAAATCAATTCCAACTGCAGGCATGGGACTAGGCGCACAAGAAAAAAAAAACAGCAACAACAAGCAACAACGCGAAAAACATGTTCGCGTGCGTTGACGCATCTCTCACTCAGGACGAGTGGCGATGCGCGAATGGAGACATTAAAAATTAAAATGCACATCGACGCGGCATCGGCACCACAATTCGTATTTTGTAATTGTCCCGCCGTAATCGAAAATTAATAAATCGATTTTCGTTCATTTTTCAGGCGGCGTCGGCGCACCGAAATAAAAAAGTGACGTGATAAAACTCACCCGTCAGGTACAAATATGGTCAGACACGCAATCCATGCCACGCCGAGATAAATAATGCAAACGATGATGAAGACTCACCTGAAACAAGCCAAGGACTAATTAGCAAGGCAATAAATTAATGCACATATTGGTTGCGTGTTTAATCAGCACGTGTATAAAGTGTTGCGGTGGTAAAATTTTAAATAATTTACAGTGAATTTTTTTGTTGCCATGAACTTTATTTTTGCAAACGTACCTTCAGTATATTGGTATCTGAAAGCTAGAGAGAAAGGATGAGGGTTTAAAATAATTGAGAAATTAACTGAAAGAAAACTTACCGAAGGGTTTTTTATCATATCTAAGGTGTCTTTTGAATCTAGGAGAGAAAATTTCAGCAATGGGCTGTGACTTCAGTTTTCTCTAAATATATTGTGTTTATGAACGTATTTGGGATACCTATTGTAAATACGTATTTAACTAAATTGACCAAGATAAGCACAATTTAATAAAATCTACTGAAGGATATTAAAATTTGTTTGTCACATGCATCATTGTGGACCCCCTCTCAAAGATAGAGTGTGACAGTCCAAAACTTACGTGGGTCAGTAACTAACACGCCAAACCTTGGTTCGCTAACACTATTCTAGAGGATGTAGAACGATAATACAGGATTGTAGATAATAGGAGGCGATAGTTAAGGATTGAAGAGAATAGTTGTAAGTTTGTAGAAGATGGAATGCAATTGTCGAACATAGTAAACCATCGAAGCGATTGTGGATGATAGCAGTTGAGAGTAGTGGTAGTATACGAGAGAAGCGGATAATTTAAAAATATTGAAGGTAATACACGATTGCAAACCTTTTTGAAGTTTGAGTCAAATATGGTTCATATTTGTAAGAGTACCTTGCAATCTTTTATCAGATAGAACAGATTATGTTTCTTTGAATCTACGAAAGTGATCAGAAATAGAAACTACAAGAAGAAACGAAAAGATACTCAAAGACAGTAGTGTATTCAATGTCCTCCATTTAATTCCTCTTAATAAACGCTGAAGAGATACAAGAGATTCTGTTTAAAAACAAATTTTGGGAGATCCATGACGATATGGCAAATTCAGGCATATTCAAAATTCCAAATGTATCCTCTATTCCCTTGTTTAATTATCTCAACCAAATTAATATTTCTTTCTATCAGATGTGTTCGACTATAAGGCACTAAAGTCTGATAAAATGAGCAAGATATGGAAACTTGCAGTAAATAAGAAAAAAAAAGAAAAGTATCTAAAATTCTTGGGTGTCCGCAGGGTACTGCCTAATGTTCATAATTGTTGATTTCCTTTGCTATCAGGCATATAAACTACCTTCTATTTCAATAAACGGGTCTGAAGGACACTCAAAATTCCTCTTGTGGGAAAGTATAATAGAAACTATTCGAAGGAACTGAGGGATAGTGCATTCTGAGAAGTGTAAAAGTCGTCTTCGTAAGCTTCCAGGACTTTTGCACCCTAAATGTATTTTAATGTTGGCAGCACCGTTTAAGCGGCGCATGCGCCAGGGCGGCAACCCCAACTCTTGTAAGCTCGCATTTTGGGTGCTTCGTCCACCAAGAAAACTTAAAATAAAATCACTTTTTACCCAGCATTTGAACAAGTAAGTCGCATTATTTACACCATTCGCTCTTCATATCTCGTGTTGTTATTTGTGTGTTGTTGCCGAGTATTATCGGCGTGTCGGACTTACTGTGCGGGTTAAGTCAGTAAAGCCTCTAACTAAGGCCCCGAAAACTTACAACTCGCGGGGTATTAATTTCGTTAAGACGCAACGTACACTTAACATGCAATTTAGAAAACGACCATGGTACTTGCAAATATAAGTAGCTTTCTGAGGGACCTACAGAAATCCTTGGCATTAATCCTTTCGATATATATTAATATCAAATTTACCATCATAACCTTACATGCATTCAGAAACTGAAAGACAAAAACTAATTATCAAGTCGGAAATAAATACACACATTCAAAGCACGTTTAATTAACGCAACTATAAATTATCATTCAGATAATATTTGAAATTTTTTACAATAAACTTTTAGTACTTAGCTGTCTGCACGTGGCAAAAACTCATCACTGTTGTAAATCATAAGGGATATACCTCAGCAGATAACGCAGATTTCCTCGGGTTTGCACGACGACGTTTATAATTAACACATTCGTCTGCATTAAAATATGTGTATTAAAATTTACGCCACATTCTAGTGGTACATTGTAAGCTACGATTATGTGCACCATGCACCACGCATTTGCCAGGAATTGCAATTAAGCAACGTGCGGCGCGAACGCATGCGCCCGTAAAAGATTTTCGGTCGTAAAATCGTGCCAGGCAAAGTCGGCGCATATTTATCGGGATCATAATCGTACATGCGCCATTTGCGATTCGTATCGTCCCAGAGTTTACGACACTTCGTATTTGTCATACCGAACGAAATCGAATAATGCAATCTGCAGGTGCCGAAAATCTCTTAATTAAATTTTACATCGCAATTAAAGTGTGCAAACCGCATGTATATGTTATGTCTGCATGGCCGGAGTTTATGCACCGCATTAATTATGCGCAGCGATTATAACTTTTTCCTGACACTTCGCTCAACCGAGCAGAGAGCGCACACCTCGCCACACGATTGCGCTAGCGAACTAATTAAGTAAATAATTAGCGCATTCGACGGCGATGCTGGTCGGCGATTTGCAGAAACGTTCCATATGTGTTTTTGCACAAACCGCGAGCAGCAAACTGCTGTAAAAGTGAAAGCAAAAGCGCAAATATTTGCAATAATATATAGGAAAAGGTCAATTCGTATAAAACATCAAACATGCAAGGATGTGAGTACAATGCAATAGTACAATTGGTTGCTGCCAATGATATTGACACAAATATAAAGACAAAGTCAAGGTTGAAAAATTGAAATGACAATAATAAACATTTGTTATAGAAGGCCAGTAGCATAAACCCATCGGACGGTGAAAGAGAGACAATGAATTAAACCAACAACAAATTGCTATGACATTTTATACTAATTCGATCATTTTCCTGGCGTAATTGAGGTAAAGCCTTGATGCAACATGACAGCTGCATATAAGTAACTTCAACTATCGCACTAATTCAGCGCAGATAAGATAATCGCAATCACACGTCGCAAACGAACGCACAAGTAGCGGTATTCCAAGGTTTGTCTAGACCCAGTTAGCCGTGATTTAGCGATCGCAAAACAACAGCGAAAAATTAATTACGTGACAAATTAATCAGATGAAAAATATCCAGAGGGGCGAAACGGATGAATAATGTCGTGTCGTGGCTGAATCTCGGCAAAACTTGTGGCAATCACCAGGGAGCAATTTAATTACGCCGCATTTATAAATTATACTGGTAGTGTTTATTATCTGTGCTAGCAAGTGCCCGCGATACGTGAAGCATGCGTCTGTGCATCGTGCGGCATGCGAGTTGCGCTTTTTACGCGCGTCGATATTTACGAGATTCGCGCTCAGTACGTGCGTTTACGGTTAGGTGGACGGACGCAAAAAACCGAAATGCGTACTGCTGACACCCCCTCCAGTCCTGGTTAGCAAAACGCATTCGAATTCCATTTATCGCACACTAATGAGCTTATTGCCTTCATCAATATGTCCCGCGTTCGCAAGGCTTTACGCAGGATGATGGCCTAACGCGCATATTAATTATCTGCTGGTTAATTAACCGGCAAATTAAGTCTATACGTGCAAATACTTCAAATTGCAATACGGCGACATTATATTAGATATAGAACGCTGGTTCTCATACCTAATAACATAGTACTTTGGTGGTCGTTTAATCTTTACGAAGATGTAATTGGAAATAATTAATTATTATACATTTAATGGTAAATTTTCAGGTTCACGAACTTTAAGGAATCTGATGGTGTTAAACGTCGTCAGTTATATCCGGGTGATAATTGATTCTAGGTCTTATAAAGGATATTTGGAAAGAATGTAGTCTTGATTGAAGGAAGAATAAGAAAAAAAAACAGTCCGTTCATATTTTTATTTAAAGTTTCTATAGAAATAGCCTTGCCAGTATCCCAATGTACTCTACTTCGTTTTCTTCAAGTTGGACATTGGACAATTCCTTGATTCCTCCTTAGTGACTCCTTCTTTGAAGTTATCTATGACTTTCCTCACGGTGGAATGGAATGCCTCACTCCTTCCAGACCTCTTCCTTGAGAAATTTTCAAAGAAATGATCTTATACATAGATCGTCCAAGAAAATAAGCAATTACCCACAAGAAATTCATATGCTGATAAATGCTTATTTGCCAATATGTTTTAGAACTCAATTACCTACCTTCTAAAAAACTGGTTTTGAAAGGAAGTATTTTACTTAACTACCTTCATATTGTTATTTTGAATGACTATGGCAAAGCTACATGTGAAGATGAACATATTATTATTGTAAGCAACTACATTTACGAGTATTTAATTGCGGATTACATTAATTGAAAGAGAAAATGATAACACTTCCAACTGGATTTGAAGCGGAAAAGGTATCCTCCATATTATTAGTATGGTACAATACCAGTTACCCCACGAAGGGACTTAAAGGGAGAATGAAATTAGGTGCGATCGTGCACCTAATTTCATTCTCCAGTCCTTCGTGCTATTGGATATGAAGGAACAGTCCTAGGACAAATATGTCACTCCAAACTCTGCCAAGTTCAGAATAGGTGACTAAGGATGAGTGTTGGTTTGTAAACTTCTTCTTCCATCCGAATTTTCGCTGTCCGGGCGTAGGCAGATGCACTAGATAATTGTACAAACTATCTTTCTGGTTCCGTTTAAAACTCTATAGCTGTATTTTTCTCAAGGAATGGAAGGACTAAATTTCTAGAAACGAAAAAAGGACTAGAACGGGTCTCTCCGGGAAATATTTCTTTTCATGCGGTTTCCTAGCAGTCTCGGTTCCCAAAAACAAACCCACGAGGTATTAGTTATTATCTATCATTGATATAAGTAAGTATATGTCCTCTAGTCCGAGTGGCAATTGTCTTCTAACTCAAAAAACCTTCTTCCTTTCGAAGTCCTAGTCCTTGAAATAGTAAATATTTCGCTCTCAGATCAAAGAAGTTTTATTCTATTCTCTCTAGATCTATTGATCTCTAGAGAGAATATTACAATTCAAAGTTGAAAGCTTTCAAGTGTGGTATCAAAGCACTTGACATAAGGACAAGCCATCACTATTTGAATAGTGACGCAAAAAGGAACGTTTTCATGTCGAGTGCATAGTCTCCAGTCACTCTTCAAATGCGTTGAAACTTCTTAAACTTCACTTCACTCTCGCAGGCGCCTCGTCGAGACGAGCGATTGCGGAATCGCTCTCTCGCCACATCGAGGATTCTAGATCAAGACATAAGTTAGGCGGTTGGACATGAAATAACGAACCCGAAAGGGATCCAATTCCGATGTCGATGCTGTAGAACAACGGCAAACGAAAAGCGAACGTTGTCGTCGTCGAGCTGCATGCACACCGTATCGGATATTATTATGCATAAAGCTATCGATCGCCTTGCGAAATCACGCTTTTGCACTACTTTCAAAATGCTACACGCTTGCACCGATTGTTGCGAATTTGCGCCATCTATATGCACGCGAATCATAACTTCGCAAAGCGTTGCATTTCGCAGGAAAGAACATCTCTTACGAAGCGATGTTATAAAGAATGTTCGACATCACTCGCAAAATCAGCCTCTAACAATCAATGTATCTGATTATACCATATGCAATGCGCCACTCACTTCGTGGAAGTTTTGTCAGAAGGATTATGTCACACTAGAATTTACTGCATATTTGGCTCTTAAAGAATCGCAGAGAGAAAAAAAATCACCTAATGTGGCTTAATACAAGTAGCAACCACGCATTGAATGTCTGTCCCATTGCCTTTTTCGTCGTTTTTACTTTCAATCCCACCACGTGCAAAGAAAACAACAACAAAAGCAGTCGATGCACAGATTAAACAAATAGAACGAAATCGCTTAATTCGAGATAATTCATTGCACAACCTAATGACTGTAATGGTTGGCATGCGACCGATACTGAAACCTGATTTACATATGCCCACTTTTTCCCACCACCCGACAATTAACCGACACTGCATCAGATTGTTAAAACAAAGTTAACTACATAAACAATTATCATACTCCTAATTAATTTGTTATTTATGCACATAATAAATTTTCCGATTTTACGACGTAATAAAAGCTGAAACATTATCCTATCCCAATGGAAATGATCCAAACTAGAAAGTCGCTGTTTGCAGCTCCAGCTACGAGACTCAAACACATGATTGCATATTATTATGCTGATGGAAATATTATATTATTGAAATAGACGGGCATTAAAATTTTACTATATAGCTTATTAAATCCAATTGACGCAAGGTCTATGTTGGAATTTTCGTGTCATCCTAAACGTATAAAGTAACTGCAAATGTCATAACAAAGTTTAATTAATTTCTGAAAATGTCAAAATCCAAAAACATAAGTCTCGATTGCAGTGATTGGTAGTAAATATAGCCATTAAAAATCGTGTCCATTACATTTCATTCTAGCAATTGACATTTCAAGGAATTTCGCAACTTTCAGAATTCCTAAACTCGAAATTCAGCCAATTGTACCACACAAACTTAAAGAGGGAAGACAACGTCAAAATATGCATCTCATAAAATATAAATTTAGTAAATGCAATTCTCAGACTAAACCTACAATCACAACCTAAACTTATAGTTGTCATAACACTAAATGGAAGAGATGCTGAATTCCACACGTTTTACTACTCTCCATTGGTAGTAAGACTATAAAATTTAACACTTTGTGACATGTTCGAACATTTCGAATTATTTCGAAAGTGTGAAAACCCACAGTTTCGTAACATTCGATTCAATAAAATATATTCATGTGAAGTTAAGTTGTTTAATCATGTGTTGAATTTCAAATTAATAAAATCCATATAATCCCGCCCGAATTGAGGCACGTCGTGCATGAATGCACCATAAACGCACTTTATGAAAATAACAGCGATACAATTCAGTAAACAAGCATTAGACTTCGTGCCAAAGTTAGAAGTGCGCAAATGCAAAATTGCAGCCAATAAATAGTCAACGCCATTCTGGGAAGTTGCGCGCGAGCATTTCCTTCAATAAACACAGATATTAATAAAGTTGTTAGACGTGCGATTCAATGGATTCAATGAATATCTCAGCGCCACCTAGATAAAAAGTGTTATTATGCTTTTTCATGCCTATTTTCAAACCATCAACGTGCGGATGCTGTTTGAAAGATATTTATAACTTGCTATTACAGCCGCACATTAACGCGTCGATATCAAAACGAAGAAAGCAAAGTAACATAATTGATTACTATATAAAATCTTAATTGGCTATATTAGTTAGATTTATGTTGTTAAATATTAACACGGCGATCGGGTGAAGATGGTGTCTTCGCTGACAGCTCTTTGGGTTGATGAATGGATCGCTTTTACGGTACGACATACACTTTTTCTTGGCACAATCGACGCCGTCGGGGAAGTAGTTGGAAGACATCAGACTGGTTACGTGTTGCCAATATACGTTCATGACTTCACTTATTAAATACCTGTTTACCTAAATCTTAACAAAATATCAATGTCGGCCCACCTGGGCAGCCTAGTGGTATCGTCTCGGCTTACCATGTAGAAAGACGGGGTTCGATTCCCCGAGGTGGGCAATCCACCGGGTGAATTATAATTAATAATTCACCCACTACATACCTCACACACTACAACATTCAACTTTATTCTACAAACATTCAAAATCCAACACTCTACAATACACAACAACAATTACAAACTCACAAATTGTAATCACGGCGGAAAAAAACCCAGGGTTGATAGCCACTAAAATACATAAAAAATACAAATAAATAAATAACATTAACTTTTATCAATGTCAATTGGGGACATCAAATATTCTGGCCAAATGTCTCTATTCGTATTTTTTTTGTGAAAATACACTCAGAATTGCCATTTTTCGAAAATATTTCATTCATAAAAACATAAGAATATAAGAAATCAGCTTATTGTAAGTTAGGAAAAACAAATTAATTTTCCTGATTTTGAGAATATGTTGCTAATGTTATCAGTTGCACATGCAAAGAACGTACTCGAAATTTTGCAATTTTAAGGACTTTTGTATTTTTTCGATTTTCTGAAACTAATGTTCCAATATCTTGGGGCCTATTCAATTTTCCCATGATGATCGGGGTCGCCATCTATTAAAAAATTACATGCGTTAAGGGACATCAATGAATAAGTTATCAGCTGTTTCTAGGTTAGACAATATAAATTGATATATTCATGGCTTTGAGAATAGGTCGTAAGTTTCTTTCTTGCACATTTTTAGAGATATTCGTACTTTAACAGATTTTATGAAACCAATTCTACAATATCTCATTTTGGGAAAGCTAAATAACAATTGTGATATTGAGGAATTGGTTTCAGAAAATTGGTAAAAGTACGAATATCTCTAGAAGTGTGCCAAAAGGTAATTTTTGAAACATTCTCAAAGTCACGAAAATCATCTTGTGTTGCCTAACCTGAAAGCAGCTGATTTGTTATTTATGCATGCTTATGAATGAATTATTTTTGAATAGATGGCGTCTCTATCAACATTTTTGGAAAGCTGAATAGTCCTTGAGATATAGTAGAATTAGTTTCCGAAAATCAGTACGAATATCTCTAGAAATTTGCCAGAAAGCAACTTTTGAAACGTATTCTCAAAGATACGAAAATCAACGTGTGTTGCATAACCTGAAAACAGCTGATTTGTTAATCCCTTATGCATCTCTATGAATTCGTATTTTTAAAGATTTTCTGAAATCAATACTAAAATATCTCAAAGATGATTCAACTTTCCCAAAATGATGACAGTCTCCACCTATCCAACAAGTTTCATTCTTAAAATATAACAGAGTAAACAATCAGCTGTTTCTAGGTTAGGCAATACAAATTGATTTTCATGAATGACTTTTCATGAAAATATGTTGCAAAAGTTGCCTAGTTGCACATGAACAAAGAACGTACCAGATGAAATTTGAATATGCGCGTAACTCACGTACCCACTCGACCTTTTTCATATTCCTCACGATCGACACACAATATGAAAGTATGCACACGTCTCAGCATGAAAAGATCAACGACTAATTAAGATATTAACCGTATTCGAACAATTGCGATGTATGGCATCTGATCGTAACGTCGAGACATTCATGACGCATGTTAAAACATGTAAAAGTCGCCATTATGAATGTAATGTTAAGCAATGCTGAACACTCGCATTCGCGAATGCTGTATTGCGCAATCGAACCCCACGCCAATAAAGTACCGCAAAAGATAACCATCGTACATTACTAATTATATTTGCATATTGGTAGCCGGCATGCCGCCATGTTGGTCGGGTGTCCGACGAACATATCGTGCGCTTATGAAATTTAATCACACCGTCGCGATCGTATCCAGCATCCAACAAGCAAGAAGCGAGAAAGCTACTTTATGCGACTGAAGAACGCACCACATAAAAGCTACACGAATGCAAACGCAAATAATTGATTAATCGTCATATTGAATGGCGCTCCAAAAGCGCTTTACCTAATTAGACAAACACGCGCAGCGCGGATTGATTGATAAACTATATGCGCGTGCAATCAAAGCGAAATTACAGTTTTCACTGCTGCCACGAGCATGTCCAGCTGCTTGCCGTACAACCATCAAATCGATTACAGCGCGAATTTCAATTGAATATTTGCCCGTTGCACTGCCATACCGCACCTACTTAAGCATTATTCACGCCTGTAAAAAGTTACGGCAATGACATGCGCATAAACAATCGCTCTGGGCCATCAATATTTAATTAATTCCATACAGTGGCAACATTGTTCCCATTTGTACAACATTCGGACAGATGGTTAGAATGCAATTAGCCATATCTATGTTTTACCACTTAATAACCGGGCCAAATATAAAAGGTATTTTCTAAAGTGCATTTTCTATATTAAGAGAAGAATCTTTCTTTTAACTCATCAAAATATCTAAAAAAGGACGTGGTAGTTTCGCTGAAGCGACATTCAGGATTTTCCTGGGTTTGTTTTCGTATCGGTGCGCTAAGTAACGCGATAAGTGCGCGATAATAGCGCACCTTTTTTCTCCAACCAACAGTGATCATCTTTCATATTAGATATTAGTATGCTAATCATATCATATGTATGCGGAAAAAAGTTACGAGTGCAAAGGGTTAATTATATTTTAATAAACTCTATAATATTCCATTTGTCTGCCAATAATCTACCTACTAAACATTTAATCTACAAAAACCCATAAAGAGTAAAATTTCATTACCTATCTCTCATCAACCCAGTAAGCAAACATCTCATTAGATAGATATGTCAGGCGATGATGAAATGTCGATTTTTGTCGAAATCGATATTTCCAATTTTTCGATATATCGATATCGAAATATCGTCTTGAAAATATCGATATTATTAATATCGATCAAATCGAAATGTAGCGGCTACAGCTGTGTTTCTAGACTGTATTTGTGATTTTTTTGGTATAATAAAAATATAAAATATACATATGATAATGACGAAAATAGATATTTAAAGTAATACTGACAAAAATAATAATGCATTTATCGATCTATCAGTCTATCCACTAAATATAATAATTACAATAAAACTAGTAGGGCAAAAAGTCGATATTGATGTTAATCTTTTTTTATAATTCAACAACCTTTTTCTACCTCATAGTGGTGTAAGGAAATAGTAACTTTCACCCGGCCCGATCCGGTCTCGCTACTGATGGTACTTGCTCTGAGGTTTTTATGCATATGGGTTTTTTTTCCGGGGACCGTTGCGCGAAATCAGGAGTTCGCGGACGGCGCCGCAGCCGCCCACCCAACGCCTAGCTACGTCCGACGTTGCTTAACTGCAGTGATCTAACGAGCACCGAGCTTCACAACGCGGCAAGCCGCCGCGCTGATGCTCTTATGATGATCTTATAAAATTAAATTTAAAAATTAACAAAAAATTATTATAAAATGTGGAAAAATTACCGATTTTCAACTTCTCAGATGGTAGTTACGTCAATGACATGTCAAAAGGATATCAAAAATTTCGTTATCGATATATAGATATTATGGAATATGAAATTATCGATAAACATCGAAATTTTTAGGCCGATATATCGATATTTATCAATATCGATATTTTTTTGACATGTCTATCGTTAGTTTAGTTTAGTTAGTTGGGGGGCCTTTGGGTTGCTCCTCGAACTGCGACCTCCTGGGTCTATTGTTCTGCCCCATAGCTCTATAGCCCTTCTAGATCGAGGCATTTTATGTACCTG
>WSZQ02088100.1:0-10527 GCA_019419845.2 Weissflogia rhopalogaster
CGGACTCCGATCTTTAACATAGTCTACCCTATTCATAATCACACTACATCAAATTACAAGTTTTCATTGTAAAGAATATCTCCTTAGGTGATATATTCATTAAGCAATACATTCGACCGCACCAACCAAAACTAGGCATAAAAGTGAATTGCAAGTGAAGACACATCAAGCCTTTTTGTTTTTATATTTACTGATACTGTTCAATTCAGAATATAACAACAACGCTTATATTCTGTATAGAACATTAACCAAATTAATTAAACCAGAGCATATTAAAAAACCGTGACGTAACAAATTTGTTGCATTGCATTTGACAACACCCATCACGCACAACTACGCTGGAAATAATAATCGACGACAGCGTCGCAAGTGCATCACAACAATGCAAGTTAATTATCGAGGCGAAGTCGCCGACATGCACACCGCATTCTCATTATGATTAATTCCGCGTAATTATAGCAAGTGTTGCGACAAAAACCGATAGTCTTGCCTTCTAATCTGTTCAATTTACGTCCAATGCGTCAATTAATTCGAGTTTAATTCACTTCCTGTCCTGTATAATTGTGGCCAGTCGGTGGCCAAAACACCGGCGGACTTTCGCAGCGATGCAGGTTTACTGCGAGCAAAGTAAGGCTTCATTTGCACGATGGCGAAGTATGAAGGTACACAGGCTATACTCCCAACAAGCCATCATTAGTCGGTTTGCTTGGTTGTAGTTTCCTTTCCTTGTTCCTTTCTCTCGCGATGAACAAGACAATTGCAGCTTATACAAGGTTCTTATACAAGCAATTTCATTGTTTAGAAATTCAACAAAACGAAATCATTTACAGAGGAAAACTGTGTTTGACCTTAATGAGTTGAAACATGGATAATCGATATCAGCCGAATATAAATTCGGTGACCTGGACGATATACCTTAGTGATGTATATCCTCTTCATAATTTATTCCATATCAGTGTAGCAGTGGAGATAACATATGTAAATTTTCAGTTTAATATTCTTATACTCGGTTGACACGAAAGGAAAACCCAAAATATGAATCATAATCTTTTCTTTGAGTCATATCATTTTTTTCTCATCCTCTAAAATCATTAATAATTTTCGATTATATCAATTTTATCAGAGACATATCTTTTGTTGACACTATCTCTCGATGTTCTTCGTTGACTTTCATTGTCATTGTCAAGGAAAAAATTAGTAGCGTTTGATATTGAAGGTTTGTCTGTTCACATGGTGTCGCCGATTACGGACATGGTTTTCCGATGAATCAATCGATATTACGGAACTGGAATAGTTGAACTTGGGAACAATTTCAACATCTGTCACTGGAATTCATTTCTTCACTTCCATGTTTGCACTGAATCGTTTGCAATCGTGCCGATTCACAGAAACGTGTGTGGAGACGAAATGGTTTCACTTTGTCTTCGATTAGATACAGTGAGCTGGCTTACCTTCGCTGCTCACTTTCGTTGGTAATATGTGTCTGTCGTGACTAATACAAATTTGTTTCTTTCCCATGCTTTTTATGCATGTTTTATGGTGGACATTAGCCTCACATTGTTTTAAGCGCTGTTTGGTAACATTAAAAAGTATGATGACGCTGTTGGGGGTATTAAACTTTTGAATGTTTCATTTTATTATAATTCGTCTCATATTAAAACAAAACTTGAAGATCCTAAACAACAATGGGTTAATTATCAAAAAGAACTTTTTTGTAATATTTTATAATCAGGAGGTAGGTGTTCTATTTTCAATGATTTTTCCAAGAATTAATATAATCAGCATATTGCAAAAAATATATAATATGCCAGATATAATATAGCCAGACTGGGTTATAAATGATATCGCCGGAAAGAGCGGGTTTCCTGCAGTTGGTTGGGACTAAATTTATTGCATACTCTCAGGAATTGGTCCGTTTTTTGGCAAGAATTAATATAAAATTCAACAACATATTCCAAGGATATCGTGTGCCGATGGGGCTTGGCCAAAAATGATATCGTTAGAACGGTTTTGTTCTCAGGAGTCGATTGATACAAAACTCCTTACATATTCTTGGGATTTGGTCTTTTTATTAGCATTTTAATAGATTATTATGAAAATTTACTAGATATATACATTTCTGACAATTGAAAGTCATTTTATGGTTAAATAAATAGCGTTTCATATCGAGCATTAATTGTAACCAAATTATAACGCCCACTAAATTGAAGAGCAAATGATCAAAATGTGATAAAATTTTCTTTAGTGCCTTTTAATAAAGTATTAATTCTCATTGCAATCGAAAAATCAAAAATCAAATCTATCTATTATTAAATTTTGGAAATTTTTTCATGATTCATCGTTGATTTTAAAATAATTTAAAGTTTTGTCCTGTATATTTTTGCGATGTTTTTCATCTTATTTATGGTATCAATTAACTAAAATATTCTCTAAATATTTAACCATTTCATTCATACTTGTTTTTCCATACAAAAATCATTGAACTTGAACGATGCTTGACTGTAAACGTCCGACATGTATAAATACACATAGAGCAACACCCATTAAAAACAAATTTATTTTCATTAATGAAAAATAAAGTTTCATACCAAGCTTGGCCAAACCAAGGCCCAGGCAGCGCACACTCCATCATCCTTCAAACGCCACTTTCTTCCACTAAGTCCACCAAGTCGCTGTTGGTCACTACGGCTGTTGTTACCGTTCCGATGTGTGTGGAAAAGCTAGCGCTCCTGCCATTGCTATTACTGCCCCGACCGCGTTCGAAGTAACGATCCACGGCACTCAGCTGGTGGAAAAATATGCGCGTTCGATGGAGTAAATCGATGCAAAGTTGCGCTACGGTCATAAACTGAAGACCTGTTCATACCGGCATAATTCGCCTCGGCAGCAAAGTTATCAAAATAATATAGTGCATTAATAAACATTGCAATGTGGCGATAAACCTCAATTGGCGCCTGATACAGCCAGGTAGCAAGTGCAAATATACTTAAAAGGAGTAAAACAGTAAAAGGAGAGTAAAAGAAAGAGTTACAAATACGGTGTAAAATTTCAATAAACTACATTATTGAAGAGGTGCTTCAACGTCAATAAAAATCACCTGCGTACCCGTCTGCAGCTGCCGCAAAGCAAGTTTATTTTACCGAGAAAGAAATTGGTTTAATATCAAAGTGCTTGTTGGTTGAAGGAAACGCGCTAAAAGTAAAAGTGATTCTCTTTGCATGCTGCGCGCCATTGGCGTGCAATTTGTTGAAGCGTTCGCGTGCTCCTAACAACTGAAGAAAAACAGCAAAAAAAAATACGTCCGATGTTTCATTTTTATCCGTATTCGTAACGAATGCGATGTGCGTTTAACTTCATTTCCCAGCCAGCCGGCACGCAGGAGAGACCTCGCCGCGTTTTTTTTTAATTCGTTGCATCGCATTGTTGTGCGTATCGGTAAATTGGAATTTAAAAAAACCTAGTGGAGGACGAGGACTTCCTCGTTGTGACGAATCGCGTTCCAACTGTGTTCCGCTGCACTCGTGCGCTACTTCAACAACGGAGCCAACCAACAAGCGGCTTGATTCCGTTCAGTGGAATGCAAAGTGCCAGTGGTGTTAAGTAACACGAATTAAAAACGGATTTAGTATTGTTCGGCGTGTTGATGCGAGAGCGACCACCACCGGACGTTAGCTGTTTGTGGGTGATATTGATAGTTGCTGTTATCGACGATAACGGCGCCTAATCGGCGCAAAAGTGGGCCGGAGTATTTTGTCAAACTATCGGACGCTAAATTGGCAAGTAATAAATTCACCCAAAATTTTACGAAGTCGAGTTTACACGCAACTTTATTGCAGTTCGGTTGTGCCGAGAGTGATTCATGATTGTAGCAAAGGAGATAGCGGGAAATGGCTTATTGTAATCGAAAACAAAAGTCTGTGTCGCCGCCACCTGCGCTACCATAAAGGCGGTGCATCGTTAAATTGTTTTTACTGGAGTCAGGTTTATGCTGCGTGGACAATTTAAACTCGACCAAATTTACGCGGAGTTTGTAAACATATTTAGTGTGCAGGAATTTACAAAAGTGTAAAAATGGGTGACGGTGATCCTTACGCTGCGTTTTACCAGGAGTTTGACGATCAGTACGAGGTGGAAATGCGCAAAAAACGACAAAGTTGGGAGCAATATTGGGCATGGTTCGTTTTTATTTTCTTCGATTTAATTTTATTGCATGCATTTAGAATGTTTTAGTACAAAAGGAGTGTAGATGTATGCGGAAGGTTTCATGTCGCATGAATGCAAGAAGGTTGCCTTGTATTTTGTTTAGAACATATTAGGTTACCCTATTGTTGAACACATTTCTGCATATATACAATAAAATAATGTCGTTTATTATAAAGGACTTTCTTAAAAGGCATGTAGCGTGACATCGTAGCTTGAAAATATTGCGATCCGCAAATAATTCAGTTCAGATCTGGAACATCTCTTCTTTAGAATATTCTATACACAAAGGAAATCATTAATATCAAAGGAAATAAACCAAAACAAAACAGTGTTTCTTAAGAACTTTACTAATTGTATGTTGTTAAAAGTGCAAACTATGGTACATAAAGTTGTCTAGTTTTCTCTATCTTTGAATTATTTCACTGAAGATCGCTGAGCAATTCTGTTAAGCTGCTATAATACGGAAAAGTTAGTCCCAGTTTTAATTTTTTATTGCAGACTTATTAATGAATAAAAAATATGAAGATCTTTAAATTCGATGTATCATCCAATAGTTTTATTACTTTAAGATGTATATGTGACATTTTAATTTTAAATCGATGACAAAAATGAAGCCAGGAATAAGTGGACATTTGATACTTATAACTGTGTGGTATATTAACAAAATATTTCATAAATTCCAAAGAAGGTAGATTATTTTATTGATAAGTATATTGGCACAGGATTTGTATAGTCCATTTGATTTAATTTTTTCCTTTCCAAAAAATGTGTATTGGCACCAGAAATCTATTAAAACTAAGAAGAGTAGGCAATTTTTTGTATCGTAACCTATGCTACTAAGGAATGAATTATTGGTAAAGTAGAAGCTCAAACAAATATTCATGTATAATTTAATCTCTGTTTATAATGTTCATAATAAACACATTTCCTTACCGACCTAGAATTATGTGTTCTGCTAGTAAGAATATGAACACCCGTAGGATATATTTGCCATTTCCTAATCAAAATCGATACTGAAATGTGGCGAAGAAAAACTTCTTTTCCGTTCTGTGCCTACTTGTTTACGTAACAATTATAATTATCTAATGCGTTGTCTTTTTTCGGTATAGTGAACACTCGATAGCAAGCGCTCGCGCGAGCGTGATGGTCTACGATGACATCAACAAGAAATGGGTGCCGTCGGGCAGCTCGTCGGGGCTGTCCAAGGTGCACATCTACCAGCATACCGTACAGCAGACGTTCCGCGTCGTAGGCCGCAAGCTGCAGGACCATGAGGTGGTTATCAACTGCGCCATTCTGAAGGGCCTCAAGTACAATCAGGCGACGGCGACGTTTCATCAATGGCGCGACAACAAGCAGGTGTACGGCCTCAATTTCAGCAGCAAGGAGGACGCCGATCTTTTCGCGCGCGCCATGTTCCATTCGCTGGAGATTCTCAGCAATATTGTTCGCCCGCCGCCACAACCGCCCCAGCAACAGCAGCAACCGCAGCCGCCACAAGCGCCGCAGTATGCGTCCGCACAGCAGCAGCTGCCGCCCACGCAGCAGCAGTACGACGAAGATATGGGCTATCGCACAATGACGCGTGAGGACGTCGCCATGATCCAGGAGCGGCGGATATCCACAGCGCTCATGTCGCCGCAGCAAACGTCGCCCATGAACAATGTGCCTCAAGCGCCTGCACTACCTAATAATGTAGTTCAACCTAGTCCAATATCACCACCTTCCAATCCAGGTATGAACATTTTTAGTAACTGGAACAAAAACTTTTCGCAATTTGAAAGATTATTGTAAAAACGTTTTTTTCTTCTTCTCTAGGTCATCAACGTACGACCAGTGCACCCCCAGCTCCTCCGCCAATGGGTGGACCACCACCGCCAATGAGTGGTCCACCGCCGCCACCGATGATGATGAGTGGAGGTGCACCACCAATGGCTCCTCCAATCCCGCCAATGGGACCACCCATGTGTGGCGGTCCGCCGATGCTTGGTCCGCCTATGGGCGGGCCACCAATGGGACCACCCCTCCCAACGATGAACGGCATCGGTGGTCCACCACCGATGGGCCCACCAATGCCCGCAATGGTTGGCCCTCCACCACCGCCGCCTCCCCCTATGAACATGACGCGCTCGGCGAGCAGCGACCAAGTGGAGAACTCGCTCGCCGCCCAATTACAGGCGGCACGATTGAAGAAGAGCCAAAAGAATGCACAACCTACGCCACCACCAGCGGAGAATAGCGGATCGTCGACAAGCAGCGGCGGCAGCAGCAATTACGGTACAATAGGCCGTGGGGGCGGTGGCAGTATGGCTTCCATGATGGATGAGATGGCGAAGACATTAGCGCGGCGACGAGCAGCCGTAAGTTTATCTAAAACTTATCAGTTACAGTATACATTTTAGATGTTAGACAAAAGGTTAGCTTCCATTACAATAAACATAAGTTAGATGAATTTAGGTGAGAAAATGGATAAGTTATATAAAATGCTATATAAAACTCGATTTGTATGTGCATTTCAAACCATCTGCACACTTTATGTACGTCTCATTCTGTTAATCCCTTTAAGTGATTATGCAAGTTCTAATGTGTTTTTGTCATTTCAATTAGGTGGAGAAGAAACCTTTGCCAGACGACGACGATAAGAAAGCGATGTGGGAGAAAACGAACACACTGCCGGCGAACAGCAGCAAACACGCACACAATGGCGACTCGCCGAAGAGCGTGCGCAAGCGATTCGGCTCCGCCTCCGAAGAAACCATCCTGAAGGTGAACGGACTCACTGACGGCCTCTCGCTCGCACCGTCCGACCTCGAATCGTTGAAGCTGGAGCTAGTTAAGGAGATACAGAAGGAGATTACGAAAATGAAGCATGAAATTTTAGACGGTATGCGCACATTACATTATATTAAACAAACATGCCATCTTGCGTGAATTATTAATTACTCTTTTCTATCTTTTGCAGCAATCAAATCAGAACTGAACCGAAGATAATTTACCATAAACGATGTTGCGAACAAACACATCAGAGTTAACGTGTTAACCCTATATGAGAGCAAATAACTGCATATACGGCATGAACAATTTTATAATTTTACATTATTAAGTATAAACTAGAAACAAAAAGGGGCGTTAGCGATATGTAAACGGCGCTCTTTCTCCCTTCACATCGTTGGAGGCAAACACAATTGAGCAAACATAACATTAGGAAGCGTATATTTATTAGTCAACGAAAAGTGTGAACAAGCGAAATGATAAATCGGTTCTTACGGATGCACTACAGCAAATCGAACCGTAAGTATTGTATAAAGATGCGAGGACTGGAGCGCTAGCAATGATAAGCGATAACAAGTGAATGTTTCCTAAGGCTGTTTTTCCGTATTTACAATTTATATATGGTACGATAACGATTAGCGATAACGAATAATGAAATTTGCAACACTAGTAGCGCGAAATTGCAGTTACTTGCTAAATTCAAATTGAACTACCTTCATCTAAAATAATCTAAACAAGGAACCACCAATATTTCATATAGATAGCAACACCACGAAAACAGTATAAAATAATCAAATGATAAACAATCGGTTGTGTCTATAAGTACTGAGAAAAATGTAGGATGAAATTGTAAAATTATCCACCAATGCTAGGACGATAGGAAACGTGGAAGATGTATAGAAAATTAACCTAGATAAAGACAGCAGCGGCGTCTCTCCACTTGGTTGCAGGAGCCAGGTTTTTAAAATGACATGGCGAGATCTATCTCTGGTTTCCGAAATGGCATGACCGGCCAGACTTTAACAGAACATATTACGAATGTCTTTTACATTTTTGTAACAATACGGGTCATTGTCATTGTTCATCGTCGTTGTTCTAAGGGTTTTGCAACGTGTTGCACGTGCATGAAATAATTGTGAACACGTGTCGCTGTTAACAGTTACAATTTTATCCACGTTTTATTTGATGTCTGATTGCGCCACATCAATGCAATGACTGTTATTAGTTGTTCGTCTTTACGATTCTTCATTTTTTTAACAATTTATGTTATTCTTTCTCTTTTATGGTGGCGTTCTCACCTAAGTCCCCAAGCTGTTCTTAGGTCTATACAACTGTGCTTGTGTCAGTTTAGAAAAAGTGTAGTTTGTTTTCAGACTAATAGGCGACGTAGATCTCTTTCCAAAATGACATAAACATGATAGGTCTTCGGGACTTAAGGACAGTGAAGATGCCACCTACATGAAACTTACTGAAATTTAAAAAATCTTTGGTTTTAACAATTTGTATGTTGACAAAAAATATTTTTGTCCAACATACAAATATGGTATGCAAATATTTCATTTCCAATCGTTCCGCAGTGTTTTTACAACCGAGAGCGCATTATTTTTGTACATATATTACATATTAGTTCATAAGGACTTCCAGTATTTATTAAATATAAATTATACACGTTTCATAACGCCACTCATTGCAAATTTGGAAAAAAATTGTGTGCCATTTATTCATTCAATGCATAAAGTTAAAAAAAATTACATCAAAAAGGAAGATAGATAAAACTATGCCCACCGACAGATTGTTAATCGTATAAAATATAAACGCTTTCAAACAAATATTCAACGGAACAGTGTATATTCGTACCTAGCGAAAGGCATATTTAAGTAAATATAAAGAAATGCAAAATTACTGCATACTCATAAACATTAACAAAAAAAATCATAACATTACATACATCGAAATACGATTCCATTGTGTCCTATTATACACGCATATTTAATTCCAAAAAAAAATCATTTTTGTATCTTGTATTTGATGATTTGTATTATTTCATAGTCAGCGAAACGATGGAACATAACTAAAGTCTACTTATATAACTTACGAGATGAAAATTATACATAATCATAAAAACAAGGAGAGATTGTAAGCATAATCGTAATATTGATTTATTACACTTATGTTGTATTGATTTCCTAAATCATATTTACACGTTTAAGTGAGGAGGTAATTAATAAAAAAAAACAACGCGCTTATGATGGCAAACTTTTGGGCTAATTAGTTCAGTGTAAGTTTGCAGTTCATGATGCTGCTAATATGATGATTTCTTTTTGTGATATTTTGCTTTCTCTATTAATTCTAATACCTTTTTTTGTTTATTTCAATGTTGCGTTCTTTTAGCATGTACAGCAAACGATTATTTATAAATTGTACGAAAATTATTATGTGAGGTTCTTTTTTTATAAATATTTGGATTTAGTCGGGCGTACAGATTATATGGTGATGCGAAAATTGCAGAATTGTGATCTCACAAAAGACGAATGCGAACCCGCGCTTCTTGGCTGTTTGTATTCTCTGGTGGTAGACAGTGAGAGCAGTGAGATGATTAAAATTATAGTGTTGATTATGTGGAAATTAAGAAGGAAAAACCAAAAAGTAAATGTATGATATTATTAATTGAAGTGAGTGCGATAAGGCGGAACAAAGAACCATAGAATCACGAATATAACATACATCTTTGTCTTAATTTTGTTTAAAAGTATAACGCCGATTTTTTGTACATTTTTCGATTTTACTACAAACAAAATGTATTTGAAATAAATAATATAAATATTAAATAATTGTGTTTTTTAAACTTTTACATAAAACTATTTTTTGTTAGTTTATGAGATCTAGTATAAGTTTTATTCCATTTAGTCATTTTTTATCGTAATTCGTAAATTTATTGTTTGATGCACGCATGTAAAGCGAAAATGCGACTTTGCTCATATAACAGGGACTGTTCCTTAGTCCTGCGAGATAACTCACTCTTTAGTCGTCAGTCACTCTTGACGGTGCGCTGTGACCGAAATATGCCCTCAATCACGCAGGTTGGTTAGTACAAAGCGCAAATGAATTTTTAATATAATGTTATGGAAAATTGGAATGCCAATAAAGAAGATTAATTATCATTTTTTTCTTTTCTATGACAATCACTTTTTTGTCAACTCCCACAACTGGTTGTAAAATTCCATATTGTCAATGATTATATAGATACTTGATGGGAATATATCAAAAAATATTGATATTGCTTGATGTCAACGAACTTCCCGCCATCTGATTGTTATTCTGGAAATTATAATACAGTTTCCTCTCGCAGTAAAATTTACAATGTTTCGCCAATTCTATGTTTTTAGAAAAAATGGAAGAGATTATGTTTAAAAATCATCACATTTAATTATTGTTTTATTTAGTAATCTACATCTTATTCTCAAATATGTTATAAACAGTTTGGAAACCTCTCTATTAAAAATGTCTAATAGCTTTAGAATATTTTATTACTACAAAGAAATAAAACGAATT